>OX637864.1:1190000-1405000 GCA_951802705.1 Netelia virgata | reverse complement strand
GCAGTCCCCATGCCAGAATCAAGGGCCGGATATACGCGGGTATATATTACCTATAGCCCCCCCTCGCTATGGTAAACTCGACAGGAAGCCTCGCTATTTTTCTTTTTTTTTTCCTCTTTACATATTTATTTTACTTAATCTCTCTCTCTCTCTCTCTCTCTCGCCCTTTTTTTTTCCTTTTCGAAAAGTTTGCGATCTCGTGCGAACCTCAACGCTCTTTAATGTCCCATCGAGCTCTCTCGCTATCTACTCAACGTTGCCTTCGTAATATAAACATACCCATTATGCATATCCTTATCTCTTTCTCTCTCTTTCTCTCTCTCTCTCTCTCTCTCTCTCTCTCTCTCTCTCTCTCTCTATATATATATATATATATATATATATATATATATATATGGATAGGCGTAAAATATATATATATATACTAGCGGTACCCTTATATATGTTACGAGACAGCGTCGAGTAGAGACGTATATCTCTCCACTCGTCCCTTCTCTGCTACATATATATACCTTCATATACATATATATACATATATATGTATATGTATATATACATATATATTCATATATATATATATGAATATAGAAGCGAGTGGTCGAGTTATGTAGATTGCGTGCCCAAGTACCATACGCAGTTCTTACATACGAAAGAACCGGCCCGGAACCCTTCGTCACACGGACGTTATAACACACGAACGAAGGTAAACACACGTAGCACTCGCACGTGTGTGTGTGTGTCTATGTGAATGATGGCGAGCATGACTAGACGGTGGTGGGGGAAAAAGGTTTAGAGCAGTAGACGATATATAGTGAAAAAGAGTGACGGATTGGTAGTATGGGGAGAGGGAAAGAAAAATGGTCGAGGGAACGGAAGTGTATGCGAAAAGAAGCGAGACTTCGAGCATCGCCGCTCTCTCTCTCTCTCGTTCTTTTGCAGCAAGACCTATGTATCCTCGTGTGAAATGGTACGAGATAAAAAAAGGAAGGAAGGGAACGAGCCATGTTGAAGGAAGGGGCTGAGACGAAAGGGAGGGTGAGGTAGAGTCTCGAGGTTTTGCGGTGAGAAAATTCAGTGGGGAAGGTCAAGACTTTTTATTTCTTCCTCCTCCTTCTCTCTCTCTCTCTCTCTCTCTCTCTCTCTCTCTCTCTCTCTCTTCTTCTTCGGCGTAAAATAGCAGATTTATATACACCACCACCCGCGATATACATAAGCCTCGCGTCAGCGAATCTCCCTTATATGAAAAACTTTCGTATTCGTGAGAAGGATTTCGCGATGTTCGGAAAGAATAAAAATTTTTAAAACTGTTGATGTCTTTGAAAAATGTCACGTGGCAACGTATTATTATTATTATTATTTCGACAATATCAATAAATTGTTTTTCTTCCCATTTGTAAATAATGATTTTGTTAACAAATTTATTACTTTTGTTCGTAATAATTTCGAGTCATTTGTTTCTCAGAAATCGTCTCGTTTAACCAAATATTTCGGGACTCGTTGTATCGAGTGACGAAAAGAAAATGTCTTTTCGTGTAATTTTGAATTCTGCTTCGCGCGTTTACACGTCGAGGTATTTGGTCGTATCGTAGGTTACCGTCGGGAAAATATAATCGGAAATGAGAACTGGAGACACATCGGAGCCAATTATACACGTTGAATTTAATTGTAAACTGGCTCGCGTTATGAAGGTCGTAACGCGGTTATGAAAGTTTCGAGACGATTGCTGCGAGAGTAATGGAAAGGGGTGGGCGGCTAACTTTTCAGATTAGATTACGTTCGTCGAGCGTTTCGCGAAACCAGCTGTCCATTTTCAATATTCGACCGAGAACGAACGCTCCTTTACATCGTTTATTTATTTTTTCTCGAAATTACATTTAAAATTTTTGTATATAAATTTAGAAAAATTGAAACGAAGAAGTCTCGAATTCGATAAAATTGTATGTTTTATTTTTCGAAATCGTATTTAGAAAATTTATTTAGAAACTTAGAAGATTTTGAAATAAAAATTTCGAATTCGATTTTTTTTTTAATTATTATTATTATTCTTTTTTTTTCGATTCAAATTTAGCAAATTTTCATCGATCGTGCCTCGACGGTAAAGCGAGAGAGAGAAACGAATACACAGATGTCGGGCTGGATATTTAAGTACCGGAAAATTTGTTAATTATCGTTTCGAGGACCGAGAACAACACAATGAAACGCCCGAAGCTCATTAGCTTGGTAGCCGCGTGAACGTGCAATTCTCGTCACGCCGACGGAACAATGACGAGGTCGAGTTTCTCTCTCTTTCTCTCTCTCTCTCTCTCTCTCTCTCTCTCTCTCTCTCTCGTCTAACTTTACCGCCTATCGTCACCTTCGTTATATAATTTCGAATGATTTTTATCTACCGCCTTTCGACTCCCGGTTAACGGTTACGAATTAAACACGCCTCTCGATACCCGTTACCCTACTTTAATCTCGCTGGTACTCGATCGAACGAAATGAAATACGTATAATTGTGTTAATTAAAAAAAAAATCTAACGGGTAAAAATGTAATAATTTCGTTCGAATCGATTTCGTCAAAAATCAAAATAAATTAAACCAAAAAGAAATCGTCTCGATAAACATATAATAATGTCGATCGAATCAATTTCGTAAAAAATAAAAAATTAATTTAAAAATCGGTTGTGTCAAAGGATAATAATTTTTGATCGAATCGATTTCGTCCGAAAATAACTGTTCTAAACTGTTCTCGACATGGTAAAAAAAAAATTCGTCCAAGTTGGTCGCCAATAAAACTTTGGATAAAAGTTTCTCGCGGTCTGCCGCGACTCTCGATAATAAAATGACAAAACGATTTTATCCCACGGGACGTCTGCGGTGAGGCTCGTGTCGGCCGACGGAAATTTAACGAGCCGAGCTCGAGAAACGATTGTCAACGAGTTTTATAGGCGACGACGACGACGACGACGACGACGACGAGAGGACTTCGGCTCGATTTCTTATCGGTCGGCCGAGATTCACGCGCGACGTTTCTCTCGAAGCGTTAAAAATGTGTTTCTTTTTTTTCTTTTCTCGCTTTACGAAAATTCCCCTCGCCCTCTTTCGTTGACGCGTACCTAATAGTCATTAAACCGTGTTAATAAAGATCTCACGAGAGGTCTTAACGACGCGAAGTATGACGAGAGGAGGAAAGTGGAAAGTGGCGAAGAAAAAAAAAGGAAAATGAAAGAAAAAAAAACAGGAAAAAAAATAAATATTAAGCGAACTTCCGGTTGACGCCGGTGAGAGCCCCAAGTCCCATCAACGCGCTCGATTTAACGAGTCGCGGAACGAAATTTCATTTCGCAGTTTTCAAACACCCATTAGGCAGTAATAACTTGGATGGCACTTAAATTTAACAAGCTCGCTCGGGAGAAGCTTTAAGATTTTCCTTTACCCCCTTCCCACCACCTAGCTTCCCTCGAACCCACTTAAGACGAAGAAAGAAAGAAAAAATAGAAAAGAAAACGTTCGCGAGTCAATCGCAATTTTTAATTTATCGTGGTCGAACGATCTCGAGCGATTCGCTTATTTCTGTTTGATTTACGATAAAAAAAATTAAAAAAAAAAACAAAATAAAAATCATTCATGGTTTCTCTCAGACGACATCGGAAAGTTTACCGTGGATACGACTTGGCAGAGACCATTGTCCTCCCCTCTAGCGGACCTGCCGAGAGTGAGAGGAAAAAGGTTTTAATTCATTTGGGTCAAGCGTGAAATTGCCTCGGTGTTACATCGTAACATTATATATATAACGTTACGTATATATATATATATAGTAGAATGCGATAACATTGCTCGCGCCCAGCGAGCGCAGTATATCATGCGAAGGCGTGCATACACACGTTAACACACATAACATAATATTATGACTCGTTCGTAGAAACTGCGAGCGCATACGAAGCATGCGTGGACCATTGACCGAGTGACGAGTTTATGAATGAATTCGTTGATTTATGCACCGGTCGCGTATTCGTTCGAGTCATACTTTTTTACTGTCGAATTGTGGTCAACAAAAGCTGAGCGATTTTTAATTTATTCGTTTGAATTGTTATTTATTGTTATTTGTTGTTATTTATTTGATTTTATTTATTTTATTTATTTTATTTATTTTATTTATTTTATTTATTTTATTTATTTTATTTATTTTATTTATTTTATTTATTTTATTTATTTTATTTATTTTATTTATTTTATTTATTTTATTTATTTTATTTATTTTATTTGATTTTATTTATTTTATTTATTTTATTTATTTTATTTATTTTATTTATTTTATTTATTTTATTTATTTTATTTATTTTATTTATTTTATTTATTTTATTTATTTTATTTATTTTATTTATTTTATTTATTTTATTTATTTTATTTATTTTATTTATTTTATTTGATTTTATTTATTTTATTTATTTTATTTATTTTATTTATTTTATTTATTTTATTTCTTTTATGTATTCTATGTTTGAATATACAAAACGATCAAATGGGTCACAGTTTTCGCAGGCATTCGAGAATGAAAAATTGTAAATGAAATTAATTACGTGACTCATTGTGTAACTCGGACGTTTTACGTCGCATCAGCGTAACGCCGAGTGACCCGAAGCCACGAGCGGGGTCGAATCTAATTTTGCGACTACGTAAAATTGAATTACTCGGACGACTGGATAACTCGTTCGTCCGTTTTTCATTTATTTCTTCGTCAAACGTTTTTTTTTCTCTCGTTTATTTACCGAGCGTGCGTACGCTTACGTAGAAAATAACGGTAATTATCAGTTTCCGGATAACGCGGTTGTACTTTTCGAAGTTGTGCAATTTTCTTCTCGAATTTATGAAAATAAAAAATTTCGTTCGACTCGAAAATTGGAAATTTGAAAAAATTGTTTTTCACTTTTTTGGAGATTTTTTTATTCATCAGGGCAATCGACCTCGCAATTATTTTTCCCGGCGCGAACAACTTTTTTTAATTGAATATTTTATTTCATTTACAAAGCTCGCATCGTCGAAGTAAAAATAAACGGGCGAATCGTATGTTTCGCCGGAGTCGTTTGAACAATGTTCGCGAGCGCGCGTTGATAAAGTACGCACATATGACCTCGTTGCGTCGAGACGCAACGAGATATATTTCCATTATCGAAGCAAATATCACGAAAAGAAAAACGAGACGAGCGAACAAATCTTGGTATTTTCGATTCGAGCGCCGTGTCTGAGCTAGCTCGGTACGTTTCCACTCGTTCGCCTCACGACGTGGATCTCCTTTGATTTCTTTTTATATTCCATATTTTCGTACTGTCTGACTACTACGGGGCATTACTACTTAGACCGCGCGGCGTCGAGTCGCGCGTGGACGCCTGACCAATACTGACTGTTTCTACTGCCTGACCAACGATACGCGTTTCTCGCTCGATGAAATTTTTATTTTATTCTCGAAAAAAATTCTAAGCAAATATTTGTTTTACATAATGTTCGAAAAACTATGCGAGCAGGCGTTAAATTAATTTTTCGATTAAGGCCCGTGTGGCGGTCGGAATATTTTCATGGGTTTTTAAAAATGACTTAATGCTTTTTGTAATTGTAATAGCCATCGTTGGGTGTAGCCATTCTTAATTTTGTTTATTTTTCGAAATATGGCTACGTTCCGAAATGAAAAGTATTATTTTCACCTAAAATATTTTCATTCAAGATGCTTTAAGGCAGGAGACTCATAGAAATTTCAAAAAATCAATTTTGTTTTTATTTCATAAAATGTTAGGATCACATCTTAAGAATACGTCAAAAAAATTATAAAACTTAATGCAAAGTATTTCTCATGTTACGACGTGTAAACGTGATCCTTCTATGGTGAACGTTCGCACGCCGTCAGAACTTTAAACGCGTTTTTCTCAAAACTATGTTTTTCAAATCGGTGGGGCAGATAACTCAAAAAGTTGGTCATCAATTACGCTGAAATTTTGCACACATCTTTTCTATACCATTACTTTCTATGTGAACGTACGTGTTTTGAAAATCTTTAAAAAATAATAATATTTTCGAGGCGAAAACCATTGGAAAATGTAGTAAAAATTGCAAGGTTTTTTTATAAAATGTCTCAATCCGCGAATTTTTCTTTTTTTTTCATTTTTTCTAGGTTCACCGGCTAATTATAACATTAATAAACAATCAGAATTTTCCTTTTTTTCGAATGAATACTAGAAGAATAACTAAAAGTCCCACCGATAAACAACTCGCGCTGCGTTCTTCGCCGAATTGAAAACAAAATTCTCGCAGAAGTTCAAAATATAAATAAACAATATGCCAATTTTCAAAAACATCGAAAAAGTTATTCGTTAAAAAAAAAAATCATGAAAATCGACTGAAATTCACGCGTAAATATGAGTCTCCTGCCTTAAGGAGATAGTAATGTTTAAAAAAAATACGAGTACGCTCAACGATAGCTATTAAAATGAAAAACAATTTCGTGCAAAAATTTTACATATTATCCGACTATTATTGTTCGAGTTATCGTCCGCACCGGCTCGAAAAACGTCGTTTCGAGACAAATTTATTGTCATTCAACTATTCCGTTTTTTTCAATAAAAATTTACTTGAATCGACTTTAATAAATGTCCCAAAACACCATTAAGTGAATTAACAAAATTCATGAAAAATAGCTTATTATTTCGACCGTCACAATGAGGTCCTGCCTTAATAAATAAAAATTAATTAAACTGTTCTCGCGTTTCATCGATATTCGACATATTAATCGATTAAAAAAACGTGTGGGCCTCGTTGGAATCGTCTATTGTGCCTACAAACCTTGTTCGATCATACGGATTTAACTCGTTGCCTTTTACGTCTCTCTATTAAGGCGCACGAGCGTTACACGACGACATCGAGGCTAGTTCAATACGTTATCGATTATTAATCCAAAGGCTCGACACATAACGATCCGATCGGACGACCGTTCGTCGCTCGCTATCAATCCCACTACGAAGCCTTGAAACACACTCGCGATTGTTCTTTCTTTTTTACGCCACGTGGCAATATTGTCAAGAATGCAAAAATATTCCTCGCTGAAAATTCATGAATGTTATAAAAATGAAAATAACGATAATATTCTATAAATAAACGAAATTCAACGAATGAGATAAAAAAAAAACAAAAAAAAAAGACATTGAAATATTGTTCGATAATTGTAAATTATTTAATAAAAATAAAATTTAATTAAACGGTCGAATTTTTCATAAAATAATGTAGAAATCTCGACGAAGATCGACGAGTTTAAAGCAAAGTGTTTTCTATCGTGGTCACGATCGCCATCGAACCGTTCTTTGCGAGTGGCAAAGTCGAGGGTGGCTGAATCTTTGATTTTAGTTCAATCGGCTCTCGTCGGTCTCGGTAGGTTAGTCGTCTTATTTTCAAAGTTGGGCCGAGTGTCATCTAGTGAATGGGAAGAACGGCGACAGGGGGAAGAAGAGGGCTCGAGTGAGACGCTACGGGGAAAGGTCAATAGTCGTATAGAAGCAAAGTTGTGGGCAAGGAAGAGGAGACGAGACGGTCTTTCGCTCTTGGCTCCCGCGACGTTATATTGAGTCGTCGGCGTCGTGACTCCTCTCGAGGCACACACAGCGGGGCCTCGTGTGGAATCCCCACGAGGAAGTTATTCGGTCGATCGTGCACCAAGTATCTCTCTCTCTCTCTCTCTCTCTCTCTCTCTCTCTCTCTCTCTCTCTCTCTCTCTCTCTCTCTCTTGCTCTCTTTCTCTCTCTTGCTCTCTTTCTCTCTCAGTCCTCTCGAACGTCGACCGTTAAATTCTACAGCACAAAGTATTTTTTGACTTTTTGAGCGTTATACGATCCCTCGGAATTTTTCTTGTCGTGCTTTCCTTCCTCAACATCATTTCCTCTCTCTCTCTCTCTCTCTATATATATATATATATGTCGATCGAAAGGAAATTTGAAAATATTTCCATAACGTTCCTTCTCAGCATAAAAGCTTGCGCCTTATTTATCGAACGTCTGACCAATACTGACCAGTTCTACTTCAGCGATATTTTTCTATGTCTAGCTGCAAAAATTTACAGATCATGCTTGATCGGAAAAAATTGAGAATATTTCCATAACGCCTCCTTCTTAGCAAAAGAAAGAAATAGCTCGCTCCCTATTTATCAGATGTCTGACCAATAGTAACAATTTCTACTTCCTCGATATTTTGTCTATATTTCATCGAAATAAAAAATAGAGAATTTCAATATAAACGATTTAATATATTTTTATCGGGTTTTTTTTTCTGTTTATCGTTTCAATAACGTTTCTTTGAAATAAAAATTGCTATCTTCCGGTCGGCGCTTCCGAATTTCGTGTATAGGCACTTTTAGAAACGTCTCGGCCTTTTCCTTTTTATTCGCGTCTCACGCTCGAGGGCTCCGAGAATTCTGGTGTATAGACATAGAGAACAAACCTCCTCGCCTACTACGTATAACGGCCAGACATCGTACACGTCGGCTTAAAAGTTTTCGATTTCCGTCCTCGCGGCAACAGAAGCGTCTCCTCCACCTCCTCCACCTTCTCCTCCTTCCTCTAGGCCTAGACGGTAAAAGCAAAGAACTCGCGATGTTACATGTCCTTTCTCATACCCCCCTCAAAACCACAACTTGCTTCTCTAGGTAGCCAGAGGATTTATCGGAACCGAGAGACACGACATATATATAATATACAGGGTGAATTTCATAATTTATAGCACAATTTATTCTAAGGTAGATGAGACCATTAGAAACAAAAGTTGCAAATATACATTAGGGCTATTTTCAATAGTTTGCGAGATCTAAATTTTTATAGTTGGTCTAATCAGAGCGCGCCGAGAAGCGTTTGACCCGCCCACTCCCTGCCCTAGCCGTAGAGACAGTGCATTGTATCAATCATTAACTGCCCGCGCTCGCCGCTTCATCTCCCCGCGCCAAGACTTTCGTCTCTATGGTCACCAAACTCGAATTAATACAGGGAAGTTAAACTTCAAAGGGGCGGAGAAAAAGTACAAGGAAATTTTGCTCGTTTCCGGTGAATTTAGGGCTTCTCGGCGCGCTCTGATTAGACTACCTATACAAATTTATATCTCGTAAACTATTGAAAATATCCCTAATGTATATTTGCAACTTTTGTTTGTAATGGTCCCATCCACCTTAGAATAAATTGTGCTATACCTTATGAAATTCGCCCTGTATATAGATAGATATGTTTCTACTGTAAAAGAGGCAAAAAGCAGATAAGCGGGAGAACTGGTAACTAAAGTATATATATATTGACATAATCGACGTTGTCAATATTTAAAAAAGCGAAAATAAAAAATTAATACTAATTTCAAAATTATTATTATGACTATTTGTATTATTATTATTATTATTATTATCGTCTCGAAAAAACTATTAATTTTGTTATTCTCGTTGCTTTTCTGTTTTCAAAATAATAATAATAAAATGTATGTTGAATATAAAAGACGAAACGTCAATGATTATTAGTGATTATAACTTGATGTTAAAAAATAAACAAAAATATATCCCCTAAGATTTGGTGGCGTGGTGGAACGTTCGAACGAACGACTTTAGCATAATCTTTAAAAATCCTCGAACGGTCTACGAGCCTCGTGTCGAGGTACGATCGAAAAGTAAACTTACAACCCTGTACACAAACATCGAGAAAAACGTGCTTCGTAGTTTACCCGAGAGATTACATTGCCGCCGCCGCGTTATTTTCTTTTCGTCCACTCGCATCTCCGCAGTGTACTTACCTAACGCTCCCCCATCCCTTTTCTTTTTATTTCAACGCTCTTTTTCACCCTCTAACCGTGACAAGTCACGAAACTTCGTTCTCACTCTTCTTCACTTTCTCTTGCCTTTTACTCACTTTCGTGCCATTTTATTTTTTTTCTCTTTAACATTTTTACAAAATTTCGATATAAATTCAAATTTTGAGTTTTTTTCATCGACGTTAAAATTATGATAATTAATCGTTGATGAACATTATAGAAATTATTATAATTATTTTTTAATCACTCGGCTCTATTGTTTCGTACGTTATTGGGGGTTGGCGAGAATTTCGAGAGTTGCGGAAAGGAGAGAGAAGAAGGATGCGAGAAATGGTGAGAGCGAGAGAGAGAGAGAGAAGGCTCGATGCGAAGGACTAGTTGATGCGATGGTCGCCATGACGATGGTTATCGATCCTCTCGCTCTCCGGACCCGCAAGCACCGACCCTCCGCAATATCCTCCTCTAACCCCCCCCCCCCCCCTCTTCGTTCCCTCTCTCCCTCACTCACTTCTTCCCTCCTCTCGCTCTTTCGCGGTATCCTCTCTCGTTACCAGCCCATTCTTCTCGCCCTCTGTCTCTCTCTCTCTCTCTCTCTTTCGTCATCGTATAAACGTTTGCCAAGAGACTTCACCTCTCCTCTTAACCCTCGGCTTTATAACCGACAATTTTCTCAATTGACAATGATAACGATAATCGAATAGATCGACCTTCGAGGAATGACGCCGCGTAATGCAGAAAAATGTTCTTAAGATCGTTTATCGATTGATTGATTTATTTATTTATTAAATGTAGAGTATAAAAAAATATCTTCGAATTTTTAAACGTATAAAAAACGATATTTTTTAAAGATATTTTTATTTTAATATTTAATATAGTTTTATTAATTTTTTGTTTGGTTTTTTTTATAGAGTTGTATAAATTGGCGACGGAAAAAAATTCATCGGCCTCGAGTCAAAATAAAAAACGGCTCTCCAATGAGAATAAACATTGGTGGAAATTAAAATTCGTCCCTCGAATAATTAAAAGCACAAGGAGACGATGAAAATTTAGAACACGCGGAATTATACGTGATGATAATTTTTCACGACCTAAAACAGACAGAAAACAAAAAACAGAACAAAGAAAAAACAGTATTTTCCGAGGGCGTTGATAATTATTCCCACCACAATTAGGGTCGCGCGTCGGGGTGTCCTTGTATTTACATATTCAGGGGCTACGGTTGTTCCCACGACTGCTTTCATGTTTTCGCCGAGGGGGATGATATGTGGCTCTTCCGCGACCGCGTATATCCCACTGGCAATCTTTCTCTCTCTCTCTCTCCCTCTCTCTCTCTCTCTCTCTCTCTCTCTCTCTCTCTCTCTCTCTCTCTCTCCCTCTCTCTCTCTCTCTCTCTCTTTCTCTCTCGGTTGCGTGACTTCGTCTCTCGGCGCATCAGCGAGAAATGCAACGAGGGTCGTACATCTTGGCGCGTCGAAAGTGCAAAAGGTGCGAGAGCGCGAGGGCGAGACTAATTACGAGGGCGTGCGAGAAATTTTCATTTTTTTTTCTTTTCCTCTATTTTCTCGTAACACGGACGCCACCTACCCCAAAGATTTTAAACGTATTTATTCATATATTTATTTATACAATTATTTATTTATTTATTTATTTATTTATTCATTTATATATTTACAACAATTTATTGTTGTAAACAATAAATTGTTGTAAATATGTATTTAAATTATTTTCTGATTTATATATACGATCCTTATTCGCCGAGAAAAAACGTACGAAAATAAAAGTCTATTGTATATTATAGTTTTATACGTTTTTTTCGTCACGATCCTTTTCATTCACATTCTCGTCCCTCGTTCTCGCCACCCTCCCCGTACACAGCCACAATTAATCAAAAGCCCATCGTCCGTCTCGACACAAATATAAATTTTACGAGACAATTTATGCCAATTGGACCGGAATACGATTGGACGTGAGAATAAAGATGAAAATACAAAATTTGTTTCTCCTATTATTATTTTATAAATAAATCGAAACAAAATTGAGAAACTGTTGAAAATAATATTCGCGACATAGAGGCGCGTCTCGTTGGAGAACGACGTCGACACTCGAGCTATTTCAAGTATTCGAGAGCGGGTGCCCTCCTCGCATACTCGGCGTAACTCGACATCCAACCCCCTACCCCCCTTCTGTACCGTTCAAGTTTATTCTTTAGGCCGAAAGAATTTCTCGAAGAAGCCTTCTCCCGCTGCCCCTTGGCCTCTATACAAACATCCCTCCCGGTTCTTTTGTACTCCGGAACAATGCATCGGCCTCGTACACGTGCATAATACATGTAAAAAAAAAATGTATCGCGTTTCAATTCCGAAGATATCATAAAAAAAAACACAACAAAAAATAAACACAATACCCTCGAGACTAAATAAATTCATTCGACATTTTCTCTATTTTTTCTTTTTCTTTCTTTTGCAAAAGGAGGGAATATTACGCTCGAATCCGTTGAATTAATTTTTTTCATCACTCACGTAGTAGAAAAATCCGCTATTGTCAGACGCAGCGACAAAATTCTCCGCTCGGCTTTTCCTTTTCTTCTTCCTTTTCTTCTGCTTATTTTCTTTTTCTGGAACGCCGAGTGAGTTTTCCCTTCATCGACAAAACGTACACGCACTCTCGCTCCGTGTTTATATACGATGCACTGTCGTACTGCATATATATATGTGCTATACACATACAGGCACTTCAATATTTCCTATAACCCCGTCCCTTCCACTCTCTCTCCCTCTCTCTTTTCGCTCTCTCACTCTCTCCCCCTCTCTCCGCCTCTCTCCCCTCTCTCTCTCTCTCTCTCTCTCTCTCTCTCTCTCTCTCTCTCTCTCTCTCTCTCTCTCTCTCTCTCCCTCTCTCTTTCTCTATAGATATATATCTCGAAAACCCGTGTGTAAATCAAGCTGGCAAATATTCTACGTGCTCGGGATACGTGACATTTCGCAAACAAAACGAGAGAGAGCGAGAGAGAGAGAGAGAGAGTGAGAGGGGGTGGGACAGTGCATGCTGTATATGAAAGTGAAAGAATACGTACACTTATATGGAAGGCCGATGCCTAGACGAATATAGCGAATGGACTAGAGTGATTTCTCTCTCTCTCTCTCTCTCTCTCTCTCGCTCTCTCTCTCTCTCTCTCTCCCTTTCTCTCTCGAATCGAGGTGGTTCACGTACCACCATCCACAGTACAAAAACTATAACGATCATCGCGTTCTTCATCGAAATTCATGGTCCGTGATTTTTTTTTTTTCTTTTTTTACGAAGTTTTCCTTCAAAAAGGCTTCAATGGGAGATCACGGAATCGGAAATTTTCCACGCACCACGAATATCATCATTGCAATATCGATATATTGCAATTTACGAAAATATTCAGTTTTTCGATTTTTTCATCGAAAAATTCAAACAAAACGGTGTTATACGATAATCGAGATTCCTTGCTCATTTTTGTCGCGTGACGAATGATAAATTCAATTGCGGCGAAACATTCGAGGCCTATCTCGATTACGCGATGGATGAAAATAGCAGGAAGGTAGAAAAAACATAAAAAATAGTTGGGAATTTGAAAAATCGTGACGTAAAAAAAAAATAAAAGACAGAAACGCCCGACGAATATTTCGACGCGTATCACAATCTGTTCGCGTCGATGGATTCGATTTTCTTTTCGTCGTTCTTTCTTTCTTTTTTTTCTTTTTTGTTTTTGTATTTTACACGACTCGAACACGCTCTACTTAATTAGGAAACAAAAAATGTGTAAATTAAATCGCGTCTCTTCGCGCTCGGTACGGAATATTTTTTCATCCGAGATATGCGCATGCGTGTACGAGAGAACCGAAATTAAATTAATTAGCGCGATACTTTTGATACTTCCTCCTCGTGATGGGCAACGAGGCCTTGAACAATTAAAGTCCATCTCGTACAACGCGCGACCTCTTTATTTCCTTTTTTTCTTTCATCGTCGTGGCTCGATCTCTCTCGTTACGCGGTTGGACAAACGGCCAGCGCCAACTTTTTCTCCGAGTTAAATCTAATCTAGACGTCATGCTGCTGTTAGATATTTTTTTAATTTTTTTTATTATTATTTACATCATTATTTTATTGTTATTGTTATTTTTATTTTTATTTTTATTTCTTACCATTATTGTTCTTTAGATATTTAACTCTTTCTTTGATTTCTCGTTTATCATATTGTTTGAAATAATTTTTTGTAACTCTGTTTCATCTCTATTTGCCTGGAGGTATTAATTAAAATCGCACAAACGGCATTACGGTATTTTCTTTCATTTTCATCGTGAAATTGATTAAATTATGCACACGGACCCAATTCCACACGTTTCTCATTCGTTATTGTCTTTTAAACGAAATTTGAAACACTTTTTCGTATTAACTCGACGTCAATCTCATAATCATCCCTTGATTAAATTAAGAAACAAAACAAAGAAAAGAAAAATATCCGTTTAAAAAAACCGTCCACGTTTCCATTCGATGAATTTTTCAAACTTTTACTTCTACTTCTTCTTCATTTTCGTCTTTTGCTTCTTCCTCTTCGTCGAGCTCGCACTCAAACGTCGAGACAGTTTTTCAGCAAAATCTCGCGCTACTACCTCCATTTGTAAATTAAACTTTCATGTATGAATAAAACGTCCTTTCTCCCTTCTTCGTTCCTTCGTATATATATATATATATGAGTCAGTCTATATAATAAAAAATAATGAAAAAGAGGAAGAGCCGTACAAAATTTGAAGTTTTGCATAGTGGGTGGATAACTGGAATTGAAAAAAAAACTATATACCGGGTGTCCTGAAAATCATACCAGCAAAATTCGAAACTACGCGACATTTTCAATTGACACACACACACAATCACACACATATATATATATAATTTTATTATCTATATACAGGGTGTTTCTTTTATCTCTGCCACCCGAAACAACTCGGTAATTATCGACGGCACAAAAAAATGATTCACTCAAAAGTTGTACAATGTGGAGGGGGCCGTCAAATGCAACCATTTTTTTTTGTATTTCGGTGGAGACGTTTACGCACAGTGAAGGTCACCTTCACTTTTTTAAATGGATTGGTACATTTGTTTTCAACTATCTCGTAAAGCACCTCAAACTGCATAAAAACCATTAAGGGGTCAAGGTCGTTGAAGGTCATTCAAGGTCAGTATCGATGATGCACATCTAAATATCTCGGACAACCAAATATTTGGTAGTGAAACATTTGCTAGTGAAACATTTGGTAGTGAAACAATTGGTAGTGAAACATTTGGTAGTGATCCGAGCTAAAATTAGTTGGAAATGAGAAATATCGGAGATCGTAGTCATTGACAACACTTCGAATACCTTCCGTTTATTTATCAACCCGCGTTAATCTGTATTCGAACTGTATTTCGAATTTCGATAAGTTTATAAGACTACCAAATATTTGGTAGTTCGACATATTTGGATTTGTATCGCCGATACCGACCTTGAATGACCTTGAACGACTTCATCAACCCTCTAATGTTGTTTATGCGACTTGAAGTGCTCTACAAGATGGTTAAAAAAATGTACCATTCCATTTAAAAAAGTGAAGGTGACCTTCACTGTGCGTAAACGCCTCCACCGAAATAAACAAAAATGGTCGCATTCGACGGCCTCCTCCACATCGTACAACTTTTGTTTGAAACATTTTTTTGTGATGTCGATAATTACCGAGTTATTTCGTATGGCAGAGATGAAAAAAAACACCCTGTATATATAATATATAAATGATAAAATAATAACGACAAAATTCGGAACTACGAGAGATTTTCAACTTATATATATATATTTATATCGCTCAGGGCTACTCTCAGCGGCTTCTTGGCCGAGTTGCGAGATGAGAGAAGAGAGGAAGAGAATCGGGGCAGAGACTGCAATGCGTCGGGTCGCGGAGGTGGCTTGCAGCTCTCTCTCTCTCTCTCTCTCTCTCTCTCTCTCTCTCTCTCGACGTTATAGGGGGGCTCAGGCGCAGCTGCACCCCGCAGCGTGTCCCAGGGGTTGCGAGCAGCTAGAGGATTGCATCGCAACTCCTACTCCTCCAACACTCCCCCTCCCCCTTCCTCTCCTCTCCTCTCCTTACCGACCTCGTCGAGCGAATTGAGAACAACTACCGCTCGCCTCGTTTGCGGAATTCCGGTAACAAAAGAGCATCGGAAAAAGTATAAGTAACTAGAATAAAAAGAATCGAAATATTATTATTAATAATAATAATAATAATAATAATAATAATAAAGGGGCAAGAGCGAGAGAGTCGATGAGTCGTTAAAGTCATCGAGGGGAAAAAAAACTATCTCCGCACTCGTAAAAACAAAATCGTTGACATAAAATTTGTTGCAAATAGGAAAAAAAAAGAAAATGTTTTTTTTTATGTAAAATTGGGGAAAAAAATTATTTTTACAAACGATCGATGGAAACTTTGGTCGCATGTTCCACGTGATCCATGTGGCGACAGAGAGAGAGAGAGAGAGAGAGAGAGAGAGAGGGTAGGTAGCTTCGTTGAATTTCACTAGCGAACGGAACCTCGACACACGCACACACCCGCGATTCTAATAGCTTCGTGTCAAGGGGTTGCTCGCGCTCCACGGCACTACGATAGACTTTCCAAGAAGCTAATAACACCGCTCCGAGCTATAATACCATACGTGAATATATCGGAGGGGTGGTGGGCTATCCCTTGTGCAGTAGAGACTCCTTGTACCGGTTATATTATACCGCGATAGCGACAACGAGACGGGGTGAGAGTTAAAACGAGAGAAGGGTGGGGGAGAAATATATATATATATATATATATATATATATACAAACGTATGTCTCTCTCCCTCCCTCCCTCTTGCACATGTGGAAGGAGGAGGGGGGAAGGTAGAGGACGCGTGTTTCTAATGTTCGACCTGTAATCACCGCCGGAAGCCACGACGATCAAGAGAGATGCCTGTGTGTGCTTCCCTCTCGATCCAACCGCGAACACACACACACACACACACACGCACACTGTAACTCGTATAATAACTTCTCGTGTGGTTTCTACGACCACTTTCGAACATCGAACCAGAAAATCAGCACTTCTCTTACTCCTCTCCCCCCCCCTCCTCCTCCTCCTCCTCCTCCCCTCTCTACCACCCTTCTTCTTTGTCTCTCGGGGAGAATCCATTCGCCGAGGACGTTTATAGTCGGGTCGTTATCTCGGCAGTTATCCTCCACGAATTATTGTACCGCGACCACCTATCGGCCATTAAGCACCAGCACGTGCATATTGTGGTCACTTTCTCTTTGTCTCTCGTTCTCTCTTCTCCCTCGCTCTACTTCTCCTCTCCCGAAACTCTTGGAACGACAACGGACGATTTATGATTTTTTTCTTGCTTTCTTCTTTTTTTTTCTTTGCTGTCGATTTTAATCATCGGGAGTAATAAAAATGTGGTCGTTAAGACGCTCGAGGATGGAACACGGAGATTTTGCCGAGATGCCGAGTAAGAGAGGTAATAAATCTCGTTTTTCGGTATTTTGACCGTTCGCGATGATGTTTTTTTGTTTGTTTTACAAATGTTTTTTGAGAATAAAAGACGTATGAAAATTTGATCGCGAAATAATTCGAATAATCGAGTTTTTATTTTTGTATTTGTTGATTAACTTTTTTTTCTTTAAGGGGTTAGAGTCACTCGGGGTTTTAAAAAAATAGATGGGTTTTTTTTGCTTTTTCTAAAAGTACAACATTTCAAAAGTATTCCCTGAAAATTTTTGATATATCTGGGCATTATTTATAAAGACATGCAATTTTGAGCGCAACCCCGTCGAATGGGTACAAGTAGGTAGGTGGGGTAGCTCCACCCTCGACGCAAACTTTAAACGCGTTTTTCTCGAAAGTACGTTTTCAAAGACGGTGATCACCGTAACTCCGGAATGGCTCGACGGATCGCTTTGAAATTTTGACCACTTATTCTAAACATAATTTTGCTGTCCTTGAACGAAGGATTTTTATTTGCGGTAAATAGTTTTTTTTTTATAGTCGAATATATGAGTGAAATTGTGGTCGAAAAAAAAGTGTCTTTGAACATCCGCCATTTTGTCAAAAATCTAAATTTTTATTAATCCTTCGTTCAAAGACCGCGTAATAGAATTTACTAATGATCCCCGCTAAATTTTTTTATTTCGGACGATCCAGTGACGAGGGACAGTGATCACCGCAAACCCCCTTTTTTATTTCAACCCCTCGCAGACTGGCTTATATCTTGGCCATTTATTATTATATTGTCTTAAAAATGTTATTCTACATTCTTTATATATCTATTAGTGAATGGTAAAAAATTTATGAAAAAATAATAAAATCAGTCTTCAAAATAAAATCTCAAAAAAGCGTTTTTTCGGGCGTTACTAGCGACTCCAACTCCTTAAAAAAAAAAAGAGATAACTTTTTTCACGAGAGACGAAAATATAGGCCAATTATAATTATTCGTTATTCGAATAAAATCGTCGAAATTCACCTCTTCTCTCCGCATTATCATGGAATAAATACAATACAATCCTCTCTTTATTCTAAAACACATCTATTACCAATCGTCCCTCCGACATCCTTGACCTTCCCTCGTCGCATCGCGCACGGCCGAGTCATCGGTCAATCGTGAAATTTCCTACGTTACTTTTCCCTATTTCGTCGAATATTTTTGTCCAGCCGATACGATAATATTGTTCCGGACAAAATTGGACGTCTACCATAAATTAATTCCATGAATCCGATAATATCGTGCCACAAATAGATGTCTCTATAATATCACGTTGTGCCTCACGACGATGGTTTAACCCGAAGCGCGTGATAACCACATGATTGATACGCGGGCCGACTTTTGACAGGTGCCGTTCAATTACGACGTCTAGATTGATTCGCGAAACGTAACGACCGAGTCACCTTAAGGCTCCAACCTTTACCTTAAACCATAGTTCAAATTTCTATATATATATATATGTATAATAATAATGATAATTACAAAGAACAAAAAATAATAACAATATTAATCGTATTCTCATCGACGAGAAGATAAAATGTAATATTAACGTTCGATCGAAGATAAAAAATACAATTATTGTTTATCGATCGAAACGAGGTAATTGATTAATTCCATCGGAGAGAATAATAATAACGCTAATTAATATATCTATATAGAATTTATTTGTACTCGTTGGAATATTAATGAAGCGTCCGAGAATTATCGGAAATCCATCGAATGGCATCAGTGGTATTAGGGGATGGGGGAGGGGTAGTCCGGGTTAATATACGTAGTAGCGTTGGATGGTTTATATAGTTCGATTGCCATGAGACCACGTAGGAGCGTACTAACCCAGCCCCCTTGTCGTTTCTCTCTCTCTCTCTCTCTCTCTCTCTCTCTCTCTCTCTCTCTCTCTCTCTCTCTCTCTCTCTCTCTCTCTCGTTCTCCATTTGAATACGAATTGGAAATCAATGATCGAACGGGTTACGACCTTTCCAGCTGCGGATTCTGCCTGTGCGACGTGTATGCATAGATTCCTACTCGATAAATGTCTATCGTTTCTGTCGTAAAAAGAGAAACAAAGTTGCAAGAATTCTTTCCTTCTGCCGATCGGACGTTGAAAGAAAAATATATAAATGAACATACAAAATTTGTGCTATTTCGTTTTTGAACGATGAACAAAGTTGATTAGAAAAATATTTTTGTATTTATGAACGGATTAGTCGAAAGAACGAAGAATCTTGGGATTCGTGCTTAAAAGCACGTAGGAAAGAAGAAGTACCCGCGGCATTATTGAAAGTTTCGGTAGATGGGACGAGTAACCGAAATCCGTGTTCGCCCTCCGGCGATTCCCCGGGAGAGAGAACCGGATGTTTCGCATACCACCTTGCAAAAGTTTGCCATTGTGCGAGGAAAGCTCGAGCTTTTAGCGAGGGAAAGAAAGAGAGAGAGAGATTATTCAGGAAGTGCATCGTGCACCAGAACTCCTCTGGCTTCGCCTCTCAATGACAATCCACCCAATGTGCCCGTTAAAACTTTCGAGCTTTCTTGGCGTATCGAAGGGAACTTCGTTCGAATATTATGCTTTTCGGATTAAACGTATATTTGCATTTAATTCCTAATTTTCTTTTTTATTACACACTTTGTTTCACGTTATTTTATCTTTATCCTAGTTACACTAATTTTTAATAATTGAAACCTCGTTGGACTTACTAAGGATTGAATTTTCAAGCCCGATTTTATAAGAAAAATTTCATCGATTTTTTTCAAGATAAAACGATATTCCCAATTTCTTTTTGATTACACACTTTGTTTCACGTTATTTTATCTTTATCCTAGTTACGCTAATTTTTAATAATTGAAACCTCGATGGACTTACTAAGGGTTGAATTTTCAACCCCGATTTTATAAGAAAAGTTTCATCGATTTTTTTCAAGATAAAACGATATTTCCAATTTCTTTTTGATTACACACTTTGTTTCACATTATTTTATCTTTATCCTAGTTAAGCTAATTTTTAATAATTGAAACCTCGTTGGACTTACTAAGGGTTGAATTTTCAACCCCAATTTTATAAGAAAAATTTCATCGATTTTTTTCAAGAAAAAACGATATTTCCAATTTCTTTTTGATTACACACTTTGTTTCACGTTCTTTTATCTTTATCCTAGTTACGCTAATTTTTAATAATTCAAACCTCGTTGGACTTACTAGAGGTTGAATTTTCAACCCCTAATTTTATAACAAATATTTCCTCATTCTCTTTCAAGATTATTATTTATATACCCAATAAAAAAAAGTTACAAAGTAAATTCTCGCTGAAGCAAATATTATATCTAGCCGGATATTATATCTCGTTGATTCGAAAGGAAGTTTCCTCGAACAAATCGAGTTATTCGAACAAGAAGAACATAGTTCCTTCCTGTCAGATTAATTAACGTATCTCGTTCATTAGCATAATTACAAATTCTCTTTCTTCCCTCGTGCACCTTTTCCTTAACGTCAATGTTTACCTCGTTGTTACAGAAGTTCCCAAGAAACCGTGTTAACAATCCGGCCGATAAAGTGATGCGTTCCGAGTTCGAAGATTTCGTTACGTCGTCGAGGTCGAGTTTCGAATCGAGGAAGTGATGAAAAATCGTTTCGAAATTGAGTGAGCGAGCGAGGGAGGGAGGAGAAGAAATTTTTCTTCCACCGATAGGAGGAAGTTATGGTGTCTTCTGAATGCGATGACTGTGGCCGCAGCCGTGGCACTGTGGCACCGGGCCCACCTCTACAAGGCGCTCGCCTGCGTCGTCTTGGCCCTAATCGCGCTTCAGTATCTTCTCAGCGGGGTTCTCGATCGACGTTCGATCGAAACTATTTTCGCCATTAACGCCACCAGGTAAGGAAAATTCGTTGATCGCACAATTTTATTCCATTAATTTTTACACCGCGTATCCCGTTTCCTCGATCCAAAACAAGACTAGAAATAATTCGACGCGAACGAGAGGGTTTGTGTTGCCGATCCCAGAGGCGATTTTAGCAGGCTTTTTGTTCGTTACGAAAATATCACGTTATCCAGGATTCCAACCTACACTCGGTTGGATTAAAGGTTAAAAAAAAAATAAAAAAGTCGACGATAAAGAGCCTGGAGGTATAAATCGCCGCAAAGCTCTCGTTATCCCTCGTACGATTCGTCCGGTTACGACGTACTCGGGCGCGTGGGTGGCGATCGACGAAGCGTTTACGAGCTCGTTTTACCACAAAGTTTGAAAAAAAAAAAAAAAAAAAAAAAAAAACTACCCTGTTTTATTTCTTCCGTCCGTGGAACCATTTCACAAACGATGTGCTTTGGACTTTTCGAAACCAAGCGAGATTCAATCCTTCGTTCGCGATACGAGAATCGAAAGAGCTTTCGAAAAATCGGGGGTGGAGAAAATTTGTTTTTTTTCGGGGATGATTTTTTTTTTTTTTTTTTTTTTTCGTTCGTGGAATTTTACAGTGAGAAAGCGAAAGACGTTCGTGACGGAGGTATTATCAGCCTGTCGATACGAATGGGGAGGGTACCGTTACGCTGCGAGAAAATGGAAATCAGGTTTCTCACGGTTCGACGTCACGTTTAGCGAAGCGGCAACGTGACACGTTGCTTCCATTACCTGAAAGCGTACGACGCTATAGATGTCTACTTTTGCGGACGTTTCGATCTATGCTTCACCCATTGTCAGTCATATTTCAGACGATAAGTGAGTCAGTAGAGAGAGACTAAAAATTCTTGTGAAAGAAACTTTTTTTTTTTTTTCAAATGTTTATTTATCGACTTTTCACAACGCTCTCGGGTTCTTTACTCGTGACAATCAATGCTCCGAATCGTGACATTCGTTCTCTGGAATCGTCCAGTAAAATATTCCTGGCAAGCATCAATATTCAGTGACATTTACGTCCGTAATTACTTTCGCCAGTAGTAAATCCAGCAAATGGTCAGACCTATAAGTGAACTATTCGGACTGTCTCCGCCCTTTCTTCTTCACGTTTCTTTGTCACAATAATAACATCTTTTCTGGGTTGTCACGATTTTAAGTCAGACAAAGACAGTCTCGAACAATATTACTGTGAGTATTGTAAATTTCTCAGTAGTACAAAGCTTGATTAGTCGGACAATTTCACTCGTTACAATTAATTTTGCGTAACGACTTTATTATGCGAGAACTCGTTATTTAACATTATAAGAGTACAATCTCATATAGTACGAGCCTCAACGACTCCCGAATATTTTTAATTCGTTTTTTTTAATTTTCAGTAGTACAGTCGACGATAGGTCAGCCACAGCACAGAACACGATATAATGGGAAAAAAACGTTCGAAAGGGTGGCTTAAGCTTCCCCATTGTTATTATTATTATAAAAGAGACCTCGAGAGGGAAAGAGAGAGCATTACTATCAATCAAGCTAAATGTTCCGGTTAGAGAAGGGCTCGGCTGTCCGAGTTGGCACACGGAACATCCATGGAGTAATTGCGTCTTTTCTTCTAGGCAAGGGTCGTGGCTCGTGCTCGCTCTACCTACACCTCCTTCATCTCGTTATAAAGTAATTAGCCGGTGTTGATAGTTCTCCGTAACGACATACTTCTCGTGTTCTTCGATGATTATAAATGAAATTCGAGGCTGATATTTCACGATAATTACACAATGTTTATCAATCCTCTCAACGCCCTTAATCTCTATCTTCGTAACCTCGTTCTCAACCACCAATTTTTTACGTTCGGTTTATAACACGTTAATTTGAGAATTTTTAATTGGCTCGTTGGCAAACAAAATTATCCGGTATAAATATTAAACAAAAATATAATAAAAATAAATAAATAGCTAGTGTATTCGAATCGAGATAAAAACATTCTCGTGGATGTAAAAATATCCATCAGAAAAGTTCATATGAAAATTTATCGGAGTTTTATCCAGTGACGTACTGTTAATTAATAATTTTTTGTCCCCTGTTTCGTCATCAGCCCCGTCGCTCTGCTCGGTCGTCGTGCAAAAAAAATGATGATGCGGCATATTCGCGATGAGAAAAGAAAAAAGGAAAAGAAAAGAATGTGAATTCGACCCGAGTAATAAGTTTAACGAACCGAGTGGAGAACATTATTTGAGAATCGACGTTGATCGTCAGATTGAACGCGGATCGAATTATGAGAAGGGAAAGGTGGGAAGGGGATGGAAATTGATGCAGGGACGAGGAACAGAGGCCTAGGTGCTATACTATAGGATAAGAAGGGGTTTTCGGCGAGGATTAGTCGATAAGGGCGTAGACCACCGGTACACTGTCAAACACCGCTTTTTACCGGAAGGCATCGATCCACGTGATCCAATTATGTGAAATTCTATTATGGGTTCGTTGGACGTGTTCAAAGCGGATGAAACTAAACTACAAACGAGAAGCCTCTGTCAGTGAGAAAGGAAATAGGGGAAAGAGAGAGGGAGAGAGCGAGTGAGAGGGTGGGAGGGAGCTCGAACACGTGTAACAACCCTCGAGCATCGACGACGAGGAACAAGCCAGACTGCGAGAGAAAATTAGAGCTCGTTCTTGTTCTCGGTGGTTCTCAATTTTACCATCGATTCCAGCCACCGGTTTTTTCTCAACCTCAACAGTCCGTTCATCCCCCTTTTTTTCTATTTCGAGTAAAACATAATATCGGACATTCGAAAAAAAGTCCGAATGGTTTTTTTTCGAGTTTATTTCAAGGATGCTTTTGGCAGTGTTTGATAGACGTTGTAGGGATGTATTTTTTATCGGACCGGTTTTTTTAGCAACCCACGGTAAAATTTACTTGAAATTAAAACATTCCGTAGTTGGGAAAACGATACTAAAATAGGAAATTGAGAAATGATTTATTAAGGGCTCACATACTCTTGAAATTTTTAAAAAATCGATTTATTTTTTTTTCCAATTTTTATATTTTATACTTTTACGAAATTTTCAAAAAAAAATTTTTTTTTTAATTCCACTCCGTTACAAAGTTAAGGCAAACGCGGTGATGAACACCGCGGTGTTCATCAGTCGTTCATTTCTACCCGTAAAAAATAATGTTAATATATTTTTTTTCAATTTGTTTTTTTTTTCTTACAGTTGAAAAGTCAATAAAAAATGTGAAATCAACAATTAAATGTTTTTTCACCATATAAAATTTATAATAATTTTTCAAATTTACTCGGTTTTCAGCGGACGCAGGGGTGTGTGAGCCCTTAAGTCTCTTGTCGGCATAAATTTCGACGCGAGGAATAGCTCGCGTCGCTCAAAATAGAGTTCATCGATTTTTCTCGGAGGGAAAATCGCGTTGTAACAATAGTCTGCGAGAGTAAAAGACCGCTCGTTGTAATGAACAGCCATTGAAACTATAATAAGCCTAATTTATTGAAAAATTCATTGTTTTATTTTAAAAAATTTGTACTAAAAGTCCAATTTTTTTATATAGGGTTGTCGACTCCTTCGTCCATGCCTAAGCGAAGTTTCGACGAGATTTACAATATAGTTTCCGAGATATTAATTATTAAAGTCAGTGCATTTAACACACGTAGACGACAAAATCTGATTGTCCTCTCATTTATCGATTTTTTTATGGCAGTTGGAGCCAAGACAGGCGTAAAGAAAACTGATGGTTGGATTCGTTGAATTTTGATCATCGATAAGGCACCTTGAATTGGTAAGCTCACCGGAATAATAAGCAATCAATTCAGGAATAAAGTCGAGAAAAATCGAAGTATTCGAAGAGCAACACGTCACGTGACGTAGTAGTAGCCATCTTAACAAAATAATTAGCCGGGCGCGTGAGACCGATGACAGCCATCGGTCTGTCATCGGTCATTATTACGTTTTTTTCCATATTATAAAAATAATAGGAAACTCGAAATTCAATACTTAAAAATATTTCTCGAAAAATCGGAAATATACATATATATAAAACGTGTCGGTAGTGCAGCGCAACATAGACTCTAAGTTTACTAGCATGGTCATCACCGTGCCTCCTTTTCTCCACCCCTTCGACTAAAATAACATTAACAAATTCGACAAACCTGATGCCAGCTATGAGAAATGGAATTATCGATGATTATTACACCGCTGTGGAAACTGAGTCGATCTCGAATCAGTTTGATTAGCGCATGCTATATACAGGGTATCAGACAAATATGAAAACACAAACAAATATCCAGATAGTCGGCGTCGGCACGAGCACAACGGTTTTTGAAAAATTATCCTGCGATGAAAATTGGCCGAGATATTAATTCTCAAAGTTCAAAAATTCGAAACATAACCTAACAAATGCGATCGAACGTCCTGTCGACAATTCCCAGGGTCGCGGGTTCGAGTCCCGCTCGGGACAATTGTTTTTTTCACAGAGCCTCGTTTTTGTCGCAGATCTTGACAAAAATAACTATCAATAAACGAACGACGAATCAACGCAGTGAAAGCTATTAAGAGAAAATACTTTTGTTTCATCACTCAACCACCAGGGGGTTCGATGGCGTTGTTCAAACTTCGAAACTTTGCAAATTAATATCTCGGCCAATTTTCATCGCAGAACAATTTTTAAAAAATCGTTTTCCTCGTCACGACGTCGACTACCTGAATATTATCTGTATCTACATAGTTGTATAACACCCTGTATATGTACATCGTTGATCCCGCAGTCATTAGTTATCGGTCCCTGGTGTACTCGTGCGGCGACCATATCACAGCATGAGAGGGCGAAACACAATATGTGCCCGCTCTTCTCGTACCTTATGTAAAACATAGCTCCCTCCCTCCCTCCCTCTCTCTCTCTCTCTCTCTATATATATATATATATATATATATATATATATATAGGGTATAGGGTATATAGGGAGTATATATATATATACTCTGTATATATATATATATATATATATATATATATATATAGAGC
This sequence comes from Netelia virgata, assembly GCA_951802705.1. NCBI lineage: Eukaryota > Metazoa > Arthropoda > Insecta > Hymenoptera > Ichneumonidae > Netelia > Netelia virgata. The sequence continues at coordinate 1,378,746 of OX637864.1, read as the reverse complement.
TATATATACATATATGCATATATATGTACGTAGAAATAAATACGTCACGATGCCTCGACAGGAGAGCACGTTGCAAGCGAAGCCAGCAGCACGCGGCTCGGTATCGCCCAGCTGCATTGGCTAATCCATGCCAGACTGATATTAGACGTCGACGCTCGTTCCTACGTCTCGACGGGAAGCTCGACACATCTCAACACGTATATTTACCCTCGATCTACCCGGAACGCGCGACTGTCTGTACACGATACGTGAGATTCTTGATTCTCTCTCTCTCTCTCTCTGGGATTCCTCGCTCGAAATCCTTCTTCTTATTGTCACATCGCTCGGTTCTCATCTCGATCCCGGATTACCGTTTCGAACAAAGATATCGTACACCCTCTTCCCGTCTTCGAGACAAAAATATGCAAATTTGTATAAATATCAATTTTTAAAATTTAATTTTTATTTTCTATTTTTACTTATAAAATTATTCGATAAAATGACGTCTCGAAATTATTCAAATAGGTGACAATTTTGTTCATCGATGAGAAATAAACTGTTAATGACTGTCCATGATAATAAGAATAGCCTAAGGAGGGAAGGGAGGGGGCGTTGTAATCACGAGAAATACGAGTGAACGACGAGATGGTAACATGTCCTCGAGGCAATTTTACGTCAAGAATGTAAACTTACATACGTAACCGTCGGCTAACGTCATTCACGAACCGAAGCCGTAAATTTGTTACTTTTAGCGTCTCTTGCATAATCGTGAAACTTAACGACGTGACTACGCGCTGAAGGATCGAAGAGGTTGTACGAAGTAAGATCGTTATATATATTGTTGAACGAGCGATTTCTCGTATAGGAGTTTTAGTTAGCTCGATGGTTGAAGAGTTTACCACTTCTCTCTCTCTCTCTCTCTCTCTCTCTCTCTCTCTCATCCTGTTCTCCCATGAGATTTCGTCTAGTCGCAACTTTTCCAGCTTATATCCACCCCCATACGTCTCTCAACGCGATAACAGCCCTCTTCCTCCCCTTCACATCGTGAAACCAACGCAAGTCACGTTTCACTCTGAGATTTTCACTTTATATCGAAACCGACTCCCTTACCCTCTTCTTTCTTTCATCGATATATAAATATACCAAGGAATTCGATGTCGCTTTCCGCAAGATAAATGCGTCTCTATCGATTCAAAGAAATTCGTCGACTTATCCGCATCCCCCGTTCCTCTCGATTATTTTTCTTTTTCTTTCATAAATACAAAAATTTCAAAAATTACCCTCGAGCGATATAAAATTGAAAAATAATTTCATATAAATTTGAATATTTACGAGAACAAAAATATGAAATTTTTAAGAAAAAGAATTTACTCTAAAATTAGCTGATTAGATTTTCGAGCTAACGAGGGGAAAAAAGTCGGAGGAGAAGAAAGGGGTTGATGCAGCAATGTACGAGGTTCTCGCTCGTGAGAGCCAGTGGGAAATTGGTGACCGAGCCACTAGCTCCGAATGCGATTAACCGATGCTCGACTATGGTCGTCATGCCCCCACCCTCTTCGCCACTGCGACACTCGAGACGCAGCGGAGATTACTCCATCTGGTACGGGGCTCGGGTCGGATCGTTGTCGTCCTGTATCGAGACCGTAGTCGTAGTTGCACACACCCACACGTTTCCCCGACTTAATTGGCCACATCTGTCCTGATTCGCGGCAAATAGCGAGCGAACCGTGCGGCTGCACATTTCCCGATGATTCCTGGATCGGAATTAACGTCGATGCCGATACGGTCTCTCTCTCTCTCTCTCTCTCTCTCTCTCTCTCTCTCTCTCTCTCTCTCTATCTCTCTGCCCCCAAAGGATTACAATTATCAAAGTCCCATGAGAAACAGACGAAATATCGTAATGGAAGTAGATTATTCACTGATGAAAGGGATGAAAATTATCGCGGGGAATATAATTTATTATTCAAATTTGATGTATTTTGTAGAAAAAATAAATATAGGATGGTAAATTAGTCCAGTTTTTACGTTTATATTGATTAGGGAAGAAATTTAGAAATTTACTATTCGAATTAGTGATGAATGGAACAATTTTCAGTTTCATCCCTCTGACAGAGGGATGTTTTTTTATTTATAGTCCAAAGTGCCTCTTCATGGTAGTCGAGGAAACGGAAATTTCCCAGAGATCACGAATATCATGTTTTTGTTCATAGTTTATAACGATTTAACGATCGACATATGAAAAAAAAGTGGAAATATGACTTTTTCAATTTTTTGTTTATTGTTCAATTTTTCCCGGATCGGAATTAACGTTGATGCCGATACGGTCTCTCTCTCTGCCCCCGAGGAATTACAGTTATCCAAGTCCCATGAGAAACAGACCAAATATCGTAATGGAAGTAGATTATTCACTGATGAAAGGGATGAAAATTATCGCGGGAAATAGAAATTATTATCCAAATTTGATGTATTTTGTAGAAAAAATAAATATAGGATGGAAAATTAGTCCAGTTTTTACGTTTATATTGATTAGGGAAGAAATTTAGAAATTTACTATTCGAATTACACATGCATGGAACAATTTCCAGTTTCATCCCTCTGACAGAGGGATGTTTTTTTATTTATAGTCCAAAGTGCCTCTTCATGGTAGTCGAGGAAACGGAAATTTCCCAGAGATCACGAATATCATGTTTTTGTTCATAGTTTATAACGATTTAACGATCGACATATGAATAATAAAGAAAAAGTGAAAATTCGAGTTTTTCAATTTTTGTTGTCTATTTTTCAATTTTCAGATACACCGAGCACTCTTACAGAAATCATCCACGAGGTCTGACCATTTACGGACCGGCGACGAGTTTTCCGGTAGTCACGAACGTGTCGATATCAACGACGATACTTTCCGTCGTGTCGCCGATACGAGTCACGAATCTCGGCAACTCCTCGAGATCGCCAGAAGCGTCGCCTTCGAAAAGTCCCGGACATCCCGGTACCGCGACGACGAACGTCACGGACATTCCTGAACTCCGGCGATGTCCTCTCATTCCCCCAAATCTTAGTGAGTTGGCAACGTTTTTTTCCCTTCATCCTGAAAATGGAATTTTTCGAATTTTGAAAAATAAGAAAATTCTTCGTTAGAATTTTTTTTAATCACTTTATAAAAATTGTTTAATTTTTGTCCACAGTTGGTCCAGTCGTCGTCACGAAAACTCCACCGGATAACACCGTTATCGAGGCGAGCTTCGTCGACGTAAAGCCGGGTGGTCGAGGCTGGCCGAGCGATTGTATCGCGCGTCATCGCGTCGCGATAATAATACCGTTTCGCGATCGACCACAGCACCTTCAAGCCTTGCTCTACAATCTTCATCCGATTCTTCTGAGACAACAGATCGATTATCAAATATTCGTCGTCGAGCAAGAAGGTTAGAGCTCGTTTCACGATTTTTAACGAGCTAATTTCTAATATTATTTTCATTCTTTACAAATATCAAATCAAAAATTGAAAATTAATTATACCATTCAATTTTCTAGACGATTTCTTCGATCCTGAAAATCCTGATATAATCATGGCAGAAAAATAAATTAGCTCCTCGATACAATTCTTACGTCCAAGAATTTTTCACTCGGTGTGAAAAAAATTCGTTTCCAAAACGATAGAAGAACTCTCTACGATTTAAAACAAACTCGTGAAATATCGTCTCAACAGGATAGAATAAACTGTAAAAGTAATAAACAAAAATTTCCCCAACGTAAGAGACAGAGAGATAGACGAAAAAAGAAAACAGTGGTCTGTTTCGTGGCAAAAATGATTTGATACGAAGCACGGCCGAGAGACTTTGGCGAGCTCGTGTACGTCCAATAAGTTATACAGCGAGGACTTTATTTCCTCGCGTAATTGCATTCGCGAGGAAGCCCCGGGCGCACTGGCTTCGCGGACGAGCCATTTTTCTTTCCTCCTTGGTCTACTCTTTCTGAGCGAAAGACTGGTGCAAGAAGAGGGATGAAAAGACTCGTATATACGAAAGAAAAAAAACGGAAAAAAAAAGAAAAATATACAAGCAACAAAAAATGGAAAAAGAAATAAAAATTCTCGACTCTCATTAAGATACCTTTTGCCACGTCGTGAGAAGCACCGTCACGTCTTCGGGGCGTTTATGAACGAGCCTTTTTTTTCTTTCTTCCTCTCGCACCCCACCCTCCGACTTTTCCTCGACGCGTGCCTTCATCAACAACGTGAAGGAAACTGGGTGTTGAAAAAGCTCGGAGAGAGGAAAAATGTTCGTCCGCGAAGAACGCTAATGAAACGTGTAATTAGCGATGACCTCTTCGCGTCATCGCTATCTCGGGCTCGTTCTTATTTACCGTTGTTCGCGCGAAATGAAAGATCGTCGATGGATAAATACATCTCGGAGTTGATCCTCAGCGCTTGAATGTAATTTGCTAAAGATAGATTAAACGATTTGATAATATAGAAATTAAACGGACGTTTGCTTTTCTCGGGCGAGAAACGAACGATGACGAAGAGACTTTGGAATGTCACGCGTATCCGTTAGAGGTTTATGGAGTAGTCGATGACGGCGAGAAGTGTTCGACGACCCGGATGTTGATCCTGTGACTAGCTCTATTGCTAATATTTTAACAAAATTATTCCTCGTTATTGATTTTTTGTAGATGGAAAATTCTTAATAATTTTCGTTTGTTTGTTTTTTTTTTTTTTTTTTTTGAAAACCCAGTCGTTCTATCTTCGTTTAATTTAATAACGTTAATTTAATTGTACGTAGTAAAATAACGATCGATCGTTGGCTGAATTGAGATGGAACTTCTCGTACACAAACAACAGAGATAAAAATAAAAATCGACACACGTTGTCAATTTTAATTCTTTTTTTTATATTTTATTTATGGCTTGTACAGCTTAAAACTCACTCGAGGTCAGAGTATCGTTCGAAATAGTCGTATCGTCGTTGCGACAATTCATTAATGTCACGAGGAGATCATCGCGGGGTCGGAACGCGCACGGTTGCGATAATTCGTCGATTTATGAGCTCGTTAAGCTCGCTCGCGGTAGCGTACGAATTAAATTTACGAGAGAAACGACTGCATGGACGAATTAAAAAAAATACGATTAATATTTCTGGGTTTCAGTAGTCGATATTGTGCAACGAATGCGATCAATTTCGAATCGATAAAATCGATGATCGATCAAAAAAGTTCTCTTTTTATTATTTTGGGAAAAATAATAGCCTCGTCGATACGTCGAAATTCCTACGATACGAACCGACTCGCTCATATAAATCTCTCGGAGACAATCGAAAACAAATATTCATCGTTCTTTCATTGGCTAATATCTCTCCTCGTTTCGTGTTTTTAATCCCACGGGGCACGATATGTTATCGTCGTTGAGACTTTGTTGCACGTGGTTCGACCGGCTGGCACACACGCCCACCTCGTCCAGAAACGCCGTTGCTTATCGACTATCGCACTTCGTTTCGATAATTCCCGATTACTAACGAAATAATAATAATTTTTGTAAAAAAAAACCTCACGATTCAAATAATTCAAAAATTCGAACGATGAAGAAAAAATAGGATTTTTCAAATTTTTTCATTCACTTTTTTATTTAATATTTTCTCAAATAACGATATAATTTCATTAATTATTATTATCAATTAATAATAAATAATTATTATTCGTACTATTTATGAATCAGTATCTTTTTTATTTATCTCTCTTAATTCTTGATTCTCACGTGAAATAATATTTTTTCAAAATTGAAATATTAAAAAAAAAAATCACAATCGAGGGTAAAAAAAAATTGAAAATAAGAAGAAATAGTTGCGAAAAGATTTAGTCACGTTGCATCATGCAGGACCCAGATTCGTAGTCGCCCAGTGCCGAGCTCTTGTCGATGAACCACTCGAGGCTTTTCTGCAACGAAAGCTTTTGTTCCTGAGTAGAAAGCACAAAGAAGATCGGTATACGTGTGGTCCCTATGTGTTTATATGTGTGTGTACTGAGAATAATAACTCTCGAGATGAGCGAAGCACAATACAGAAGAGTACCGAAACGCGAAGATGCATATACGAACTTCTTGGCAGAGATTTAATACACGCGACCTACTTTTTTTTTTTTTTGGTCGCAACACCACTCGCGACGTGGTAAAGTCGATTTATAATAAAAGGAAACTGGACGTTCGCTCGATATTACGATCTGATAAAATCGACTCAAGACCCCCTGAGCCTCGTTTAATTTTTCATTTATAAACTAAAACACGGTCGTCGATAATTCATTTTTTCTTTTTTTCTTTGTTATACATATTAAAAAATATATATATAAATATAACGTTCGTTTATATATGTTTACACGTTTTGATCCGATTTCTTTTTTCAGGCACTGGCCAATTCAACCGAGCGATGCTGATGAACGTAGGATACGTCGAGGCATTGAAGGAACGTACCTTCGACTGTTTTATCTTTCACGACGTCGACCTATTGCCCGAGGACGACAGAAATCTTTATACCTGTCCGGAACAGCCTCGACATATGTCCGTGGCCGTTGATAAATTCAAATATAGGTGAGAGAACGCTGGAAAAAAAATCAAGCGTAACATACCGTTTTTTTAGATTTTTTTTTCTCCAAAATAGAATTTACTTTTGTGACAAAAATTGAATTTATTCTGTTGAAACGAACTCGATGATAATCTTGTGAAAATAAATTATTTTTCTCATTTTTGATTTTGTGTTTAATTTAATTTTTAGATTGCCCTACGCGGATTTGTTCGGTGGTGTGTCAGCGATGTCGAGGGAACAATTTCATCTCGTAAACGGTTTCAGCAACGTATTTTGGGGCTGGGGTGGCGAGGACGACGACATGGCGAATCGTATAAAAGCTCGTGGTCTTCACATATCGCGTTATCCAGCGAATGTCGCGCGTTACAAGATGCTTACTCACAGAAAGGAGAAAGCAAATCCGCGAAGGTACGAGTTCCTCAAAACTGGAAAAAAAAGATTCTCGACGGACGGCCTGAGCAATCTTCAATACGAGCTCGTCGACAAGCAAAAGCCAAAATTGTACACTTGGCTCAACGTGAGAATAGCACCACCCCAGCCTAGCTGATGGCTACCCTGGATTGGCTAAAGTCCTCGAGTATTTCTCAAAACGATCGGACGACGACGAGAACTCGTAGTCCGAATTTTTTGAGCGATCGATCGCTCGGCATCCCCTTGAACAAGAAGAATAAGAAGAAGAAGAAGAAGAAGAAGATAAGAAGGGAAATAAATAAAATCATTGTCAAAATCGACGCTCGAAGGAGAATACCTAATCAACGGGATACGATTCTTCCGTTCTTTCTCTCGTGAAATTATGAATTAAGAAGTGACGGGATGCCCGGCGACGACTGCGAGGACTTTTGCCAAAACCAAACTGCCTGACTAATCGTTGAAGGCCATGATGAAATAAACAAGCAACACCGTAAAGCATCGTTCGGGTGACGGAATATCTACGAAAAAATTATCCAAATACAAAAAAATAATTGATAACACGATAAATCAAAAAGACAAGTTTTTCCGTCACGTAAGAATTTATTTGCTGACGGATTTTACAGGCGGAATAACTGTTCTACCATAAAATCCTATTCTAAGGAGAATGTCATTGTATTTTGTTCGAGATATTGTTTAAAACGGATATTTTCTCGGGAGATATTTTGTCCCTGATGTTTACTCGTGCTGACATAAACATACAAACGCAGACACATACACAAACATGCGCGTGAAGAGACACACCAAATTCCATATAATAATTGCAGCATACTATTTACTAGGAAACGAATAATCACGACGCCAAAAGGTATATTCCCAGAACTTTCGATATAAATAATATAATAATACCGAGATCCTTAGTAAGGAAGAAATACGACGAGAGTGCGAAGGTGGTTTAAGGCGAAATACTACACGACATACACTTATAGTATACTGTACCACTCGTCGTATATTTAAAACGCGGTGTTACAAACATTGGTTAACAGAGATTGCCAGAAAATGGGATGTAACATCGGGTCTTAAAAACGACCGAGTGAATATTCCAAGAGAAGTGAAGAAACGAAGGAGAAGAATAAGATAGAGATATGGACGATCGACAGAAACGATTGTTCTCGTTGGCCGGAAATCGATTTTCGAGGTTTCACTCGTTTGAAGAAAAAATAAGAAGTGAAAAAATCGAGGCAGGAAGTAACGAGAATGAGAACGAACGTTTCTGAGGCTCGTTTGCAATCTCGATTTCCCCGCTATTTTTTTATCGTCCCTTTTACTCTAGGTTTAGAGCGCTCTCGAGGGTGCTAGCAGACGTTAGGAAACGATTGATGAGAAACGAATCGAAGAGTGGGAAATAAAAAGAAAGAGAACAAAAAATGAAAGACGGTTCGAAGAAAAAGGCGAAACATAAAACGTGCCAAATAAATGCGAGAGTTAATAATAGTATGTGCGAAGATAAAGAAGAAATGCGACGAATTTGATAAATAAAAAGAAATGTACAGTGTCTTAGGAACGCGACGATGATTGGAACGTGCTTCGTCGATTTTTGTTCTTCTCGATTTCTCGTCGAACAAAAAAAGAAAGACACGTCGTCGAATAATTATTATGAAACGACGATTTCCGTCGAACGAACACGACGTTCGACATTTTTTATAGATATTATTGTTATCTTTATTATTATTATTATTATTATGATAATTTCTATTATTATTATTATTATTATTATTATATACTTATCATTATTATACCTTGAAGATTTCGCTAAGCGACGAAAAAAGGTCGAGACCTCCCGTTATTTTTTCGTATATTTTACCTCGCCTCGAGAAAGATTGCACAGTTGTGAAAAAAAGGCGTAAGACATTTGTATTCGAAGGTAAACGAAAACCGTGGATATTTATCACCCGCGTAAAATCACGGTGTGGCTGGGCTAATTTGGAAAGGGAGAAAATAATTATTTAATGAAAAAGAAAAACGAAGAAAAAAATTGAACAAAAAAAACGAAGTAAAGAAGAAAAGAGAGGAGTCGAGTGTGAGAAACGCAAGTCGAGCTTATTTTTTTATCATCTTACATTCGTTAACGGGCCCCCGTTACAATCACGATAAACGTTGTAACGAGTGGCATATATATTGTTCTCTCGTTTGTTACGATAAGTAAGCGCGATGCTCGACGATTCGTTTTTACGCGAGGGTGTCGAACGAAGAAAAAAGAAAACTTGAGCTGATGTGAAAGAAAAAACAAAAAAAAAGAACAAACTACGGAGAAAAACATTTCGAGAACGCGCTATTGCGTCCACTGTACTATTATTGTTATTATTGTATTTATAGTGCGTAGTGCGAGTACGCGTCCATCGCAATGATACTTAAGTGCTCTGTACTGGAAATATCTTTGCCCCCTTTAACCACCGAGGATTTTGTCATTACGGTTTAACTTCCGACCGCATACGTAATAACGTCCTAACAACTCCGAAACGATGATCGCTGATACGAGCTTGAATTCAAGCCCGAGTCCGAGTTTCAATTCGAGCTTTTATTACCGAATGTCTGGCTTCGATTTCATAGACACGAATAAGTGACATGGATTTAAAACATAAATCAATAACAGCAAAAAGGAAAAACGTACACGTATCACGGATATGTTACACACCAAAGACCGCTGCTAGGAAAACGCGTCCACGATCACGTATCACGTGTATAAAGAAAAAATAGATAAAAATTTGTAATCGATGGGGGCTAGGGGGCAAAGAGAAAGGGAGGCAACCGCGTTTTTCAGCGCGTTCGTGTACAGAGTCGCATCTCAACGAAGAGCGCCAAGGGATACTTAAGAGGTACTATAACGATATACATGTAATTTAATGGCGAGTTTACGGGCTGTGAAAAAGCTGTTGATTCGTTCGGAAACACATAGAAAACAAACAAACATGAGGCATCGGTACGACTAATGATAATCGAAGCAGCGGTGGATTAAAAATAATAATTGCATTATAACAAAATGAAGAAAAAACAAAAAACGAAAAAAAAAATAAAAGAATCAACAAACTTAATAGGCGGACAGTCGCGATGGAACAGGAAGTGTATCTGCAGTTGTTTATAGACTTTGGTCGTCGATCAATTTTTACCGTAAGAACTTACGAAACGTTGAATTATAATGAATAGGTGGATATACAAAGTTGAATATTGCTGATTTTTTTATCGAATAATCATAGCAGACTTCGGATTTATTTTTTAATGTCTTCCATGCGATATTGGATTACGGAAAATTCCCCGCGTAGTTCGGTATCAGAGCGACACTTCCTGTTTCCACGATACTGTATAAGGTGACGCGAACAATTTACTATTTATTATCAAATGAAAATTACAATTAAATGAAAAAGAAAGAATACCAATCAGCAAAGACAAGATAGTGATACTACGGTTTATTAAGAATTATTTGGGACGAATGATAGATAATCGCTCCAAATATTTATAACGATAACCATACTAGAGTTTGACATGTAATTGCATAAATCGAAACGATACAATAATATTGCGTAACGAGGGAGAAAAAATAAATAAAATTACAGCAAAATTCGTTTTTTTTTCTCGTTTCTGAACCGAGCGGAAGCGTTGAATTTTTTTTTTTGATGGCGTTACACAACTAAGGATGTTCGAAAACTTGTGGAAATTCATCGTGATGTAAAATCTATCAAAAGCACGAATGAAAAAAGAAAATCATTGTTCCAATCTTTCATTTCATTCGTGCCCGATCGTTTCAGATATCTTACTTCCCATTCGTCTGATCGGTAATCGAGACGAATTATCGCGCCGGAGAATTAACTATTCTCAAGACTGTACAGTTTTACGATGTAATGGAACAATAAATTATCGTTGAAAGGATTCTATTTCAGATTTTGTATTTTAAGACTCGATTTATTCCACTGTATTTATTTCGAAATCTCTTTCGAACGGGTTTCAACAGTTGCTTGTTATTGTTTTTTCAGGTTCGAGGATAATGCGAAAGTATACAATAAACTTGACCGTATAATTGTTTTCAATACAAAAAGATCGCTTTTGTTGTACACTTTGTTTTTATATATTCACAATAGTTTATGAATCAAGGCAATAAATTAAATTAACGATCCCGTTTCAAATAAATTAATATTATCGACACTTGTTCCAAACATGACGATATGAGAAGAAAATTTGATAAATTTTCCTATATACTTTTCTCCTGATCTACCGAGGAAGAAATTCCAAACATATTGTAAAGTGCTTTTGTCGAAGGTTCCGGCACCTGAGTGCAGCGATGCCGAAGACAGTACTGTAAAAGATTAAACAGAAAAGAATAAAAAACCGATTCAAGGTGTATCGTTAGGCGAAGATACTGAAACTTTTTTACTTGCGTTAAACGAAGATAAAAAATTTTCGACACTCACCATATTCGGCAAACTTCCACATGGCGTGCCTTCGAGTGCCGGATCAAGCAGATACAAACCAATTGGTCCATCAGGATAGCCCTCTTTCTCACAGCAAATATTTGCACAGATATCAGCTTTGTCCAACTCTTCTTTCTAGAAAACCAAAAAAATCAAATGACGTTCCTTGCTAAGAATAATAACGACGTGGATAAAAAAAATTCGTGATCACGTCGAACTTTCGTACAAATGCAGTACGATAATGGTATAAAAAAATGTATATAACTTACGACGCAGTGATTGTCGTAACCCAAATCTTTGCACTGTTGTTTCAACGACTTCATTTTACCGAGCATTATATCCGGTAAAGCATAGTCGGTTACTTCAGGCTGATTGTACAAACACGTTAAGCTTTGATCCCTACGAAAAGAAAAGTATCATAACGCGATTACAAGCTTAAAAAAAACCGAAAACAATGTCAGCCACGTTAATTTTTTTGTACCTACGAACATCGACACGTACCTGAGGAGTTTGTCGAAGAGGGTGATGGAACAGTTCGAAAACGACGACATATTCTCGGTATACACGTTAGCTTCTGACATAATGTACCCATCCGTTGCATTGCAATTCTTATCTTGATCGTGTGTCAGACCAAGGCTGTTAATAAACAAAATATTGTTGAAACAAACATTGACTCAGTCCATTCTTTCTTCATTAAATAGTTTTCTTAGCATCTGGAATAATTCAACACTTACACATGACCCAATTCATGGGCTGCGGTCTGAGAACCTTCAATGCCACCTCCGTCCCTGATTATAGCGCAGGCAAACATTTGTCCTATTTTCCTTTTGCATATAGACCCTCTCGCTCCGGCACCTGAAAATTCATTCTAGGGTTATTTATAAGGAATTTGCAAATGATAAAAGAAAACGTAAAGAGAAAACTTACCAACAGACATTTGTTGATTTACTACATCTTCCAGTTGTTGTCTACCAAAATCGTTGATATTATTTTCGATTAAATTTTTAGTAACGCTTCACCACCGAGCACACGAAATTATAAAACGAGAACCTAGGGGTAATACTTCTTCTCTCGTTTTACGGTATCCTACTTACTTCGTCATCGTGACTGCAATGTCGTAGCTGTCCAGCGGAAATGAATCTGCGATGTTGGCGAAAAAAAATGAAGCATAGAACAGTGTACCTTGAAAATCAAGAACTCCATCGCGCAATTGGCTGTCCGACAGGTAGGACAAAGTGTCAGGAACCTGAATGTATTGTTGAGATTGATTTTTCGATCAGATGTTTTCTTCTATATATTTAAAAACTCACTGTCTCCATAATTATCGCAGTTATGTGAATGCGTATTCGCGGATTCTCAAGATTGCGGTATTTCAGAGCAACGTCGTTCCAGAAAGCGATGAGGTATTCAAGATAACCAGTCACATCATCCTGATGATATCTTAAAATCGGGAATGCGTTTGAATGAACGATTGGATATTTCGTAATATCTCATTTTCTTGAAATATTATTTTTTTAACCATAACAAAAATTTACCTGCAGTGACTATAGTCCACGACCAAAAGAATTTCCAGAACAAGTTCATACGGAATTTCGACAGGCGTCGCACGAGCGATTCTCGCATTGCGTTTTCTTACTAAATTGTTGAAACCTAAAAATTTAATATAAATATCGATTCAAATTTGTTTAGCGTTACAGCTTCATTTCGCTCATCATTGAATCAATTTCTCGACGACCTTCGCGACGGTACGAAGATTTGATTGTATTACAATTATTAAAAAAAAATAATAAAAAATAAAAAAAAAACGACTCACTAGCTGGTAATTTTTTTTCTAACTCTTCCGTACTCCTGAAAGCAACGTGATACGACACGTTCGAAGACTCGTACTCAGTTTCGTTGATCGAGCGTCTAGTTCTCAAATACTCCTTGACGATGTCGTCGGGCAACGATCTGACGGTCAATTTGTGCGATCCGATGTGACCGTTCTGTCGAGGAAAAAAATCGTTATCAGTTTTCATTTCGAATCGTTAGAATCTTGACCTTCGACCGAAGAATTTACTTACAACCCGAGTTTTACCGGACGCATCTATGCCGATAATCATCGAAGCCCGGTGTTTCGGATCCTCGTAAAGTTTGCCGACATCTTTCATTGCCTGTCCCATGGAAAAATTAAAGCCATCAATAATAATCGATTAATAGAATTCAATCAATTTTATTTTCAGACTTTGTACGATTTGAGACACATTCGTTCTGTCTTCTATGACGTATATACTCACTCCTGGCAGCGGCTTGAACGCCACTTTTTCCAACCCGACAGAAGATGTTTCAGTGGTGTAAACGGGTGTGTTTTCGTGGGCGAGACCTTCACGTGGATGAAGCCATAAATGAATGTCCGACGTGAAAGTTTGAACCCATAGGTGCTGCCCGGGTCCAACGATTCTTGATCCATCGACAGAAGAATAACTGGCTTTTGGAAACGACTTGATCTCGACCAACTCGTGGGTCGGCACTGGAAAAGCAATTTTCATTAAGGGACCATTCTAATGTAGAATTTTTTGAAAGTCGTTTCTTTTTTTTTTTGCATTATACAAACATGGAGTTTCATAAATATCCTGTTAAATTTTGGTCGCGAAATTCAAATTATTCCATTCGCTAAAGCCTTTCTTAGAAAAAAGGATTTGGCAATATTTTTTAGGCGTCATTTTGCAGAGACGAAATTTTTTTATAAAAAATAAAACTAAAATATTACAAAATATTGTTATGTGCGACATAAATCATTGGAATAATCGAAAAAACGATCAGACTGATTATTGAATTTTATTTTTTAGAGAATCATAATAATTAGCAATTCTTAATCCAGTCACACTGGAATGGTCCATTAATATTTTTCTTAATTCTATATTCTCGTAAGATATAATAACGATATAAAAACTAACGACGACATTTAATAATTAACGATTACATTTTTAAAGCTAGAAAATATGTCCGAACGCTAATTCATTTGAACAATCATTTGAAGATCAAGAGGACAAATAATACGATTCGACTAGAAATTTATTCACCAGAATTGTGGGAAGTTTGAAAGATCATTTCGACAAGATGGGTCGGCATCACATTGTGGATCTGTCGATAAAATTCAAATTAGAAGCAAAATCTGCGATACGAAGAATTAGAAATCTTGAAGAATATTATCTAGTGTCTCACGTCGTCAGCACAAAGAGCCACGTGTGCGATGGTGAACAAAAGTAGGATGATACCGCGTAGATCCATTCTTAAACTTTAAAAAAAGGCTGTCTAATTTTTACACGCAAGGAATACTCGCGCGAAAGTCACGAGCATTCCTCTTTTATATAAGCTTTTAGATAAGATTGTGAGCAAATAGTACGATTACTATTTGCTCACGCTAATTATGAATATCATAAAAAATATTACCGAAAAATGATTATACTCCTATCGACGCATACCTCGATCGTCTTGATAATTTTATTAGTATTTCCGACTGAGCGCCCCTCCTCATTACAACAGGAAGTTTCCTTTATTGAATATCTTCTAATGAGTCACATTATCTTATCAAATGAAATGTCGCGGAAACTAATATCCATAAATACGAATCATTAATTAAGATGCTGTTATCGTTCTCACAATTATGGCCTATGTACATTATTCGAGACGATAAAGACAGTAATGGGCATTAATTACTGAAGTAATTTACATAAAGACGTAAATTACAAATATTTCATCACTCCAATTTAATATTATCGTGTGTATTTATGTAGCAATGTATAATTATCAAATTTTTTATTTCTAACACGAGGTCGTTGCCAACACTAAACTTAACGTTATCATCATAAATACATCGATCATAATATTTGTTTAGGTGTGTGCGTGAAACGCCTAAGTTTGTCGAAATGTGGCGCGACCAAAATAAATATCGCCCGCCTTGTTCCCTAAATTTGTAAACTCTAAATTTGTAATTTCAATGCTCACAAATATTTTGGTGTTCCACTCGTTAATACGGAAACACGATGATATTTTAATTAATATTTTATGAAACGTATGCACTTATCACGCAATGTTCGATTCTAAGTGAAATTTTATAATCGACGTATTGTTTCAAAAAATTACGGTTTTTCGATTTTGTTGATACTTTTTAAAAACTAAGTCAAATTATCATTCGATTGTGGAAGATGGTAATAAATACAGAAGAAGAAAAGGAAGAAAGCGTAAAGGAACAAGAACTAAATTATTTATTTTTGAAATGACAAGTCGCAATTTTACCATGTTTAGTTTCTTGCTTACAATGCGACGTCTTTGATGTATTTCTCTGAACTGCTAAATGCGGACACATCGCACGAACCTATTGCCCGATGCTCTCGTAAACGTGCAACGAAGAAGACTCTACAATCTTTAATATGCATACGTATTCTTCTATCGTTTAAGCATGAAAAACAAACCCAACAGATTTAACAAAACGAACGTTAACTTTTCCAGATCCGATTTATTCGACTGTATTCACAGAAACGCGTTCCGATCGCGATTTTTATTACGAATAATCGAGTCAAGCTCATCGCTCAAATGCTTAGTCGTGAATTTACTCGTTTGAGCGAGTATTTTTTTCACAAAATCGTTATCGAGAAATCGATGAGCGAGAATGACATCAGACCCCTCGTCGAGATTTTCGTCTCGAAGTTCGAGAAACGCGAGTTCCAGATTTTCCCTCAGGCTCTTGCCGCTCTCGAGAATATCCCGTTGAGTCGTTAAATTCGGCAGCATAGCAGCTAAAACGGACTGGAAACATAAATTAGGTTGTACAATAAATTACATGGTTATCGAGCTTATATAAATTTCTAAAATATAAAGTTCAAACTCATAACGATCGGTCTTTTCAGTCGATAATTAAAATCCTTAAAATCAATGTTTCGTGGATTAAATTGTCATACCTGACAAACGTCGAAACTCAACCAATAAACGGTCTCACACTCCTGGGTCCAGGAATGTTTGTCCATCTCGTGCTCTTCCGATAGATTTATAGTGACCGACAAACGACGACTCTTTCTTTCTTCGGATATCGCGGCTCTCTCGGTCTCGTCGCTCAAGCCGGAAACAGGAGTATTGTCTCCCGGTGGGAATGAATTCGGAAGATTCACGAATTCTCTCGAAGCATCTAATTTTTCGATTCTTATCGAACTTCGCTGAGCCTTTTCACAGTCGTGCTGTCTCGTTGTAATCGTCTCGAGCCCGTTGACGTTGGTTCTACTCGTGTTTAGAACTCCTTTCAGCATTTTATTTAAAATTGCTCCGGAAATCTACAATTAAAATTGCACAATTTTCATTAAAAGTAAAAAAAACTGTTGCTATTATAAAAAAAACCTTCGTGGCTTCTTCACGAAGATCATTGTCAGCCAATCTCGCTTCCTCGACGCGTATTCTTTCCATTATTCGTTCTCTCGCATATTCCTGTCCATCCTCCCAATCAACGCAGATTTTATTTCCAACTGCGAGACCGAGAGCTTTTCCAAGTCCGAGTTCAGGTTTCTCGTCTTTGCAAAAAGTCATCAAAAGTGCGATGTAATTGACGCTTTGACGATCCGACGAGAACATCTCGCAAAGTAATTTCTTCGCCAGTTTGAATCTCAGTGCGACTTCTGGTCTCGTATAGTTTGTCGTTATGTTGAAATTTTGAACAGACTTTGTTTGACTCAAGTCGCACAATATGTGAGTCTCTTCGTCGGACATCCCGTTCTCATCGATCTCGACATTCTCACGAAGAATCGAACTCGACAGAGCCTCGTCGTTCTCGATCCCATTAAAGAAGAACCAAAGCTCGACATTGCAAAAATCCTCGAAACTGATAAATCCCTCGGAGTTGGTGTCGATTTTTCTGAAGGCCTGTAGAACGTTGATAAGTTGATCGAAACTCGGCATTTCAATCTCCAAAGCGTAGATGATAAATTCGCGCCAATCGATGAACTCGGCATCGCCGAATAGTCGATCGATGAGTTTCGGAACATCGCAGCCTCGCAGCTCGAACCAGGATGGTGGCAGGATTGGAATTTCACCGAGCTCGTCGTGGCAAACGATCAAATCTTGAAGGACGTAAACGAACGAGCGTTCTGCTAAATTGCCATTCGGCGCTAAACAACGAAAAATATCCATAAGACGGCACAGCTGATTAATTGTGAATCTCGACGGAAGAGTCATTTCCCTTGTAGGAGGCCGATCGGGTTCGGGTTTGTCGGGAAACATAAGAACGTTCGAACGAACGACAAAACGGTCACCGTCCAGGAGCAACTCTTCTTGTATCGCCGTAGCTTCCTCAACAGCGAAACGAAACGTCGAGGCCATTTCGTTCACGCTCTTCACCTCTCTTTCGTATCTGTCCGTAAGATTCTTCTCGATGTCGAGGAAAAACTTCTGCATACCTCCAACGAGAAAATTAACGTCCACCCTTGCGGCCGATTCTAACATTTTCGTTCTAACGCGAATTCTGTTAATCTCGTACATAAGAGCGTAACGCCACTCGAGAATCAAATCCTGAGTTTGCTTGTTCGCACTGAATTGATCAGTTCTGCTCTGCCTGGAATAAAATGTAAAATGTTTTAGAACTGGTTAAGTGCACGTTGAACGATTGTTAGTTTATGAAAAAATCTCTACCTTGAAACCCTTTTCGACGATCTTTTCTTCTCTTTCGAGTCTCCCGGTGGTTTGGACAGGCTGGTTTCTTCCTTCTTAAGCATCTCGAGTACCGAAATAGCCATCGACTCCACCATGTCCTGAACATAACGGAGACTGGCTTCCACAGTCTTGTAACAAATTGTCCGAGCTGGAATAAAATTTTCCTGCTTCCCTTCGATAAAAAGTCTCGCTGTTTCTTCTTTAAATTCAATCACTTCCGGTGAAGATGGAGCTGCAGGCATCTTCGCACTGCTCGCTGTAATTTTTGTTTCCGTGGACGGTTTCCCTCTGACGCTCTTCGTCGAAACATTTTCGGTTGATGCGATTTCCTCCGTCGAACCGGACGTCCTGGTATCAAAATCAATTTTCTTCAACGTGACTCTCGATCGAATTTCCTGAAGAGGACGCTGCAGCATCGACAAGTAATAATCTTGAACAAATTGCAGAGTATCTTTGAAACGATCGATCTCAGCCTGCAGAACACCGATATAAAAATTGTCGAGAACCATCTCTTCCACGGTAGTCCAGTGTTCGTGAATGATTCTTCGTCTCTCGTCCTCCGCCTCGCGTCTTCGAAGATCACAAATCTCCCACAGTCTCATCTGAAAGTCATCGATTCTGCAGTACAATCCTCTTTTTACTTCCTCTTCATCGCGAATATCCTCGTCGATCTCGTTGAACGCACGATGAAAGTCGTGCAATAAATCCTGCTTCCGATCCGGTCTCTCGATAAATTCATTCATGTGCCTCATGACATAATCCTGATAAGGAACCAAACCCCCGAAACATGTTCTCCTCAAATGAAAGAGATCCTTCAAATTTTCGATGTAAGAAACCTCAAGATTGTGCCAAAAAGTTGCCAGACTCTCGACGAGACTGGGAAGCTGTGAGAAACTTGCCCAGGACCATTCGACTTCTCCAGGCAACGACGGGCCCTCGTTCATTCTGATGGGAACGATAGGTTCCTTATCCACGTCTCTTCTCGACTCGGGCCACCCAGAAATTTCACTCTCGTCGTACATGGATGAGCAACTCGCTGGTCTCGGCAACAATCTCTTCACTATCGGAGCTTTGCTCGTCGAGGATTCTCTGCATCCATCGAGATAATCGAAAGCTTCGCCGAACAGCTCTTCCGAGGAAAGTCTCGAGGTCGAGGTGTGCCTTTCTCCGATTGCGAGCCTGACGAGACTCTTCAGAGTCGTTAGATCAAAATTTCCGTAGTACAGTATCGAGGCGATCTCCTGCTCGACGTAATAAGCATCCATCGAATCTGCATCCTCGGACAAGATTTCCCAAATATCATCCTTGTCCTTTTCCTGGTAATACTCGGGCTTTGGCTTTAGTCTTACGAAGGCCGTGAAATAAGATTTTCCCTCGAATTGTTCCAACGCTTCGATGGGATTGGGAAGAAGCCTGGATCGTTTAAATAGACCGAACGAATCGTCGCTCTCGTCCTCGAAACTTATTCTCGAAGGAATCGGATCGATATCCTCGATATTCGTTCCGTCACTTAGACTGGAAAATTTGCGACGATTTTCCGACAATCTTTGTCCAGTCAGGACGAATTCCAATATACTCGTCTGCTCGTAAGTCGTCGGATAATTAGCAACGATGAAACCCTCGATGTCCTTGAGACTCTTGAGGTACTCGACGAGTATTTTGGCGCTCAGTTCGTCGGAGATCGGCTGCCCTAGAGTCAAAAATTCGTGAGTCCACTTACCAACGTAAGCAGCATCGCTCAGCGAAGGATTCATGTCCTCGTGAGGAATGACTCGAGGTGTCTGGGTCACCTTGTCGATTCCGCTTTTCGACACTTCGATTCGCTGAAGGGAAGAAACGACTTTCGCCCTGCTCGAGGCAATTTTTCCCTTTCCTCTCTTTCCTTGTTCTTCGACATCGGATATTCCTGTCGATGGACTCAGAGCTT
Source organism: Netelia virgata (assembly GCA_951802705.1). Lineage (NCBI taxonomy): Eukaryota > Metazoa > Arthropoda > Insecta > Hymenoptera > Ichneumonidae > Netelia > Netelia virgata. The sequence continues at coordinate 1,358,729 of OX637864.1, read as the reverse complement.
CTCTTGTAGCGGCGTTTATCTCAAGATCGATATACTCAAAATCCTTCATTTCTTCCTTGTAACGCTCTAGGCAATGATTCACAGCGTCTTCCATGCGAATCAGACGAATTTTACGATTTCTTAAAAGTTCCTGAATCGGCTCGTAGAGTAAAGTACCAGGTATCCCAACGACAGCAGCTCTCGTTCTCATTCTAGGAAGTGGTTCTACCATGGACCTTCCCTTTTGAGGATCGAGTCCCTCCAATACTCTGTGAACTATGTAACCAAGAACGTTAAGACCGAGATTCAAGTATACCTGAACTTCCTCGTCGATGCTCGGTAGAAAATCTTTCCAGATCAGTTTGACATTGTGATAATTCTCGAAATCTTCATCGTTCAGAACTTCGATCCGCGTCTCGTTCTCTTCCACGACTCTCTCGACATCCGTCTCGGTCGCCTCTTGCGAAATTTCCACGAAACTTTCGGAAGGCTCGAAGATCGACTGACTCTTGAAAAAAAGTGCTTTCCACTCGTTCATCAAGGACTCGGGCACGCTTTCTTGCTTACTGGTCATCTTGTACTCACCGGTTCGTAGAGAAATATCGACAATATCGTTCACTATTCTTTCTCCCAATCTTCGAAATTTGTCTCTTTTCTTTTTCTTCTTTTGTTCCTCGATTCTTCGTTCAAGTTCGCGCATTCGACGACTCTCGGCCTCGACCTCCTCGCTCTCTCTTACCATGACTTCCCTCGCTCTCTCCTGTTCGAGACGCAATTCATTTTCTCTCATTTTCTCCAATAGCCTCTCGACGATTTCTCGATTTGCGGCCATTCGTGACTTTTGACTTCTAACGTCGCATAACTTTTGCATCATTTGCTTTTCGTACTGCGACTGATGAAGAACCTTTCTCGCCACTATCTCGTCGAATTCCATCTCCTGATCGTCGAGAACTTTTTTCCAAAGATCAGAGAGCAAATTCTTTTGCAAACGAGTCTTGAAGCCTCTCGTCAGTGCCGCTTGGCGATGTTTGCTTTTCAGAGACTTCGTGTAAGCCCTCGCAGCTTCGCGATCGACACGAGGAGATTTAGGGGTTGTCGATGGTAGTCTGACGATCTCCTCGCAAGGATCGACCGGTTCTTTGGATTTTTCTACTCTATGCTTTTTAGCAAACTCATCGAGTTCTCGATTCTCGGCCTCTTCCAGCAAAGACTTGCCTCGTCCTCTCCCAATCGTTATCTCTCCTTTCTCAAAATCGGAAGTCCCTTTTTGTACCTCTTTCTCTTCCTGAGAGGCTCGAAATTTTTCACGATCCTTCCTGCAAAAATCGATCAACTCGCCGTACTTTTTTCTCTGCCATTCGATGAGGCTCGCGTTCTTTTTCAGCGGAACGGCCAACGCATTTTCCTCGATAGCCTGAGTCACATCCGGTTCTTCCGATATTGTCACATCGAATTTCGAAGAACTCGGTATGTACTTCTCGCGCTCCTTTTGCAAAGTTATGAAGTGTAGCCTCTCCTTGTTCTCGAGACACAGAAATACTTTGTAGAAAAGACGGAACGCCGTGATACCTTTACCGTTTGAAATGTCCTCGATGGAGTCGAGGTTGAAATCGATACCGATGAAACGCAACCAAATTCTCAAGTGCTTGAGATTGACCCTCGACAGTGCTGGATCCTCAGTGCGAAGCAACGTTTTCAGCTGGATGTCGTTGATTATGTCATAGCTGTGCAACAACTTCGCCAAGAGAGTTCCATCTCGGGCGTGGTGTCCGAATATTTCCGGGCTCAGGTCGATTATCACACCGAGACGAGTTCGCAACCAATCTCTTATTATCTCGCCCATTATTTATTGTCCTCCGTGCGTCCGTCGTTTTCTCCAAGACATTTTGTTTCCCTCTGTATGTCGGTGAAGTCTGAAATAAGCAGCGATAAAAAAAGTGTTGCTAATTCTTTATAATCACAAATATTTTCCTAATTAAAAATCTTGACACAAACGTCTTGAAAATATTAATCGATAAAAACGTTCGATAAGCGATCCAAGAAAAGCGTAAACGATTTTTTTTAGAATATAAATATCAATTATTTTGCTTTATTTTGTTTTTTATTATTTATTTAGCATACAAAAAGGGGAATAGAAAAATAGCATGCTGAGAAGTTAGAAATTATATATCTACAATGGAGATTTCACACTTCTCCGCTGGAACCGGATGTATCTGGGTCTTTGATCTTTGAGAAAGGGTCAGGAACGTTTTGGTTCACATTGAGCGGTGTTTTGCCAATGTTTAATTTCAGATTAGCGTATTTCAATTTTTTTCCACCACCGATTGGTTGCTCAACAGAATTTTCGACAATTTTCTCCACAGATTCAACTTTGTCCTTTTTCTCCACCAATCTCTGTTTTATCAGATTCATAAAGTCCGTGGTATCATCGCTTGATTTCGATTGATTTACAGACGAAGTTTGATAAGACAGAGGCGATTGTTTCCAGGATCGTTTCAAGCTGTTCTTCTTTATACGATTTGTTCCTCTGTCCATTTTTTCAATCGGGCTCTTTTTCATTCGTTCAAGTAAATCAGAATTTTGATGTTCACTCAGGTTGATTTCGCTTTCCGTAACAGTGCTCTCACGTTGATCCTCGTCATTTCCTCCGAGTATCTCAGTGACGACGAATTCCGTGCTTTTCACAGTGGCAACATTTTCTTCCGATGTGTCGAGGCAAACCGTTTCCTTGTTGGCGATGCGGCCACCATGTAAAAAAGCAGAGACGCCCTTTCGTCTCCACATCCTGGAAGTGCTGGGTATAGATTGTTTACATTTTCCTTCGAAAATGAATTCTCTCGTGTCCACATGCGTGATCTCACCATTGAGATAAGCTATATATTTTTTCAGTGCCAAATAAAAATGAAGTTTGTCAGTCATTCGTGGAAAATTAGCGCAACGAGCGCTGCTCGAAGGAACGACCCAGATAACCGTTTCACCAACTCGTTCCTTCTGAAGGCCAAAGTGAAATTCTGATTTTGCCGTTATATCCGCGAATACCTCGTATATACATTTTCCATTGAAAATTGCCACTCTGGGCTTAAGGATATCGAGTTTTCGACGTAGCAGGATCGAACCTTCTTTGATCTCTGACTTTTTTAGATCAGCCGACGATCTCGTGGCTCTTGCCACTATGTTCGTGAGACCAATTTTGTAATTTAATAATTTTCGATCTTCCTCGTAACTTATGAATCTTGGTACTAAACCAGATTCGTGCAAAAGCTTGTAGAAATGATTCCCTGGGCCTGCGTAATATCTCCCTCTGTGCGCGGACATGAGACCCGGATTTATTCCAACGAATACAAGATCCAGATCGGGTTCGAGGATGTCTTCGAGCGTATATTTTTGTACCTCCTCCTCGGTAAGCCCGTCGAATCGGTCTATTTTTCTTTTTGGTTTGGCCAAGACGTCCGAACTGGGTAATCTTTTCTTCAGTTTGTTCAGCGCGAGGGACATGATGATACAAAGTATTTTTTGTCCAGACTGGCTACTGCAAATCAAGGACGAAGAGATATTTTTGAAATTTTGTATGCAAATTTCGAAAATTATAGGACAATGGGTTGTTCGTACCTAGATGATTGCATTAGAGCATCGCTTCACGCCCATTAGTTTTTTAGAACTTTGCACACTTCTACGTTCATCAGGATTTCAATAAATTCTGGAGCATGGTATCTTAGAGTTTGATATCTATTACAAAATTGCATGTATATTGCGTTATATTAATTATCTTTTTAGAAAATGAATTCACTTAAATAATCCATACTTTTACATTTTCTATTCGATTTATTGACAGAGTCTACAAATCGTTATAAAAAGAAGTTGACTCGCCGGATGTTCGAAAAAGAAATTTTAAATTCACAATCAACAAGACACAATTTGCGATCAAGATTGCAATCGTTCACCTGACAATCCTCTGTTACGAACAAAGCAGTATTTACGAAAACTGAATCGCAATATTGAATTTTCGATCCATACTATTTCCCATAGCAATGGAAAAATATCAAGAATTAAAAATGATAAGTGAACGATATATTCCGTATGAAAATCCTAACAGTTTTGAGGTTAGGGCGAAGGGTCTAGGTCTAGCGACTAATCGAATGGACAACAAATTCAAAAAGGGCTCAACGTCCTATGAAACATTCACATTTATTATACATTCTAGCATATTCTTTCATAAATATATCTAACGACATTGATAATTAAATAGTGAATAACTTAATAAGTCACAACACAAGGATCACCCTCGTTCCATTTGGGAGAACTTCTAGCGCAATCTGTCAGAAAACCGAACCGTTACTGTTTATATGGCCTAGGTACATATGTTTTCCGGACGGTAATGGAGGGGTGAATGAAAACACGTATCGCTCGATCTCACTCTCTCGTGCAGATTTTGTTTTCACATACAAAGTAAATGCTAATCTTATTTTATTTACAGACACTTATAGAACGATAGGAATTGAAAATGCATACAAATTAATAAATGTATTAATGCTAATCCGTTTTTATGGCGATTTTCTCGGCATAATTACCCAAGTTCGGATCGTTCGAGCATCCACCCATCGCAAACATTTTTGGTATTTCTTGACCGTAATAGATTTTAGCGTTTTGCGCGAGTGACTCGTATTTCTTCAGCTCAAGATATTCACGCGATAGCAGCAGTCTATTTGCCTCGGCTTCGCTCTTTACCTGGTAGAAATGAGCGTCCGAACGACTTTTCTCTCGCGCAAGATGCATCTCGTCCTCGATCGATGCCATTCTCTGCAACGACACCTTTTCCATTATTTTTTGATTGTATTGGATCTTGGCTACCTGCGATTCTTTCTCAGCCTCTATCAGAGCTTTTTTTCTATCCGTTTCCGCATCTTTTTCTACGACTTTTTGATGCTGAGTCGAGATCAGTAATTTTGTTTTTTCGGCTTCCCTGAAAAATTATCGAGATTTCATTGAGACGCATCTTCAGATTATTCGACGTTACTATAAATTATCATTCAATTGTCACTCATTCAACTCACATGAGTTCGTAATTTTTCCTTATTGTTTCGGGAATTTTCGGCTTAGTTACTCTCACCGCTTGTATATTCAAGCCTGGTGACAATTCGTTCAGATCTTTCTGCAGCGCTGTTTTTAAATTTTCATCTATCTGATCGAACAAATCTATGTAGACCTCGTGAAGAGTATGTACCGAACAGAATTGGTTGAGCTCGTGATGCACTTTGTTAAAGATCAGAGTTCTGTCGTAGTCCGCGGTGAAGTTTTTCACCATGCTATGAGCTGCAAAAAATTACATTTTTTACAGCCACGATTCTTTATAAAATATTGGCAAAAATCATGGAATTTGGCCTAGTTAAAATATATTAAAACTTTTATATTTTCAATCGAGATAACTTATATATATTTTGTATGTTATCTTACCGCTATTGGCATCCAATATGTTTACGACCTCAATACGATCGAAGTATATCATAACGCCTCCACTCGTTCCGCAAGGAACATTCTTAACCTCGTCTGTTTGTAAAGTAACTTGTACGGAACGATAGGACGTTAGCAGCGGTATCATCATGTGAAATCCTGGATTACTGACGTGGGGCAGCAGCGCACCACCCTGATCAACGGTTTAGTGGATGTTTTTCAAAAAAGGCAATACGAATAAACTAATAATAAATAATTGCTTGATCGCTTTATTACTTACGCGAAAGTATACCCCAACATGACCCTCGTCGATTCTGTGTATCGAGAAATTAAACACAGTCGCAAGACAGACTAGAAAACATATTACAATGACGCTTTGATCGATCATATTATTGCTGTTGTTCCTCTCGGCTGAAATAAACACGAAGAGTGTACACCGGGACGACCGGGACTAATTGGTCGCCGGAGAGGTTATGTCGCAAAAAAGACTAAATGACGAAAAATATGCACATTTATCCTCTTTCGATGAACTAACTTTCACTTTTTAGAAACTTGTCTCTATTTCAACCCCCTACTATTCAACAGCATCCACGTCAGCTCGGAAACTGGATCATTGTCATCTGTAAATTTCAAATTGGAAGGCGTTGCGGTTTTAAACGGACGCCATTATCTTTTTTTTTCTTTTCAATTAGTCTGCGCTCCCGGAGTCGGCAGAATCTCGTAAAAGATTATTATGATTAATTCGACGCGTTTGCATTCCACATTTCAAAATAATTCGAATTTTTTTCCGAAACAAGTTTCCGTATCCTTAAAAAATCGCGAGAAAAGAACGACACACAGGGACACCGATCAATCAGAATACGATATATATAGAGTACATCAACATTATACAAATATAATGTTGAATACACGACAAAAATGAAGAGAAATAAAAATAAAATAAAAGTATGTAAAATATGCTATCGAACTTGTTACACCATAATTTATAAAAACTAAGAAAAAAGCTCATTACCAATCGAGTTCAATTAGGTGTATCGGCAATTTGAGATGAAATGACACAATTAATGAGCAAACTTAGTTGTAAAAAGCCTGTTATTCTATTTTATCGTGTATGGATAAAAAAGAGCATCATTCCATTCAGCTTTCATCGTCAATACAGCACAAGAAGATACTCGATTTTTCCGAACTTTCAGTCGTTTTATGTATGTATTTTCCATACTTTTTGTAATACAAGAATCACCATGGCTCTTGGTTTCACATGGTTCTGCAGGCGCCGAGCTATACAATAACTTCCATCGTAAGGGTTAATACCACAAATATTACTAAACAGTGGATTAATTCTGAAACGAAAGATTTGTCGCGATTCTAATGGTAAGGACGTTCCCTTAAAAAATAAATGCACTAAAAATAAATTTGCGTAACGCAAACTATAACTGTTTCGGTTTTGCGTCGGACGCTATGCCATTGCGCCAAGTACAGAATCGCCCCTCAGATGTAGGGGAAGCTAACAATAAGCGTCGTATTTGTTGATAAAGCGTGGCTTCCCCCATATTTTACATTACGCGCAGTACCTAAAGTCTCTTTCGCATGTAGCGCGACACACGCCGTATAATACGGGCAGAAATGTGAGTTCATAAAAACCGCCGTACTACTACGAAGGTCATATTTATATTCCCTAATTATTGTTTGGCCCACAATTAAAAAGTGAAGTGATGAGTTTCCGCCCTCGAACCGTATGAACTGTAAAACAAAACTTACTATTCTCTACATAAAAATGTGTAGATTGTACATTGGGAAAACGATCGAGAATTGAATTAATCGATTCTCATTTATTCGATACTTGGCGCCAAAACTACGAACGAGGGAAAAGTAGCCATGCATCGAAATTCTTATAGTTGGATGCTGTCATGTTTTATGAGCTTTGTAATTTTTTTCAAATCCTAATCTAATACAAAATTTAATATCTTTAAAATTCAGTGACTAGAACATCATTCACTGTCAAACAATAACCAAGCTTTTTTCATAAATTTTAACCACTTCGTTCTCTCGAACGTATTATGTCGCGACGATACGGTTTGTATAATATCACAGACGTGTTATCGCGCGATGCGAAATCGTTCGTGCAATGCCACGGACGTGTAAACACGCGACAAAATAACTGTCTCTATAAGGTCGCAGACGTGTGAAGACACTTACTTTAGGTTATTTCTATAATGTTTCAATCAGTTTCCTACAGAGAAATAATAAATTCCAAATATCCTGAAATCAATGTTTTTCTTTTCTATATATCTAATAATGAGAATCGAATAATGGAGCACGTGACCATATACAAACGGTATCGTCATCGCGGTATAACACGTCCCAGGGAACGAAGTGGTTAACGACCAAAACGTGAATGTAAGTTGCGGAAGGAAACAAAATTATTATTATTATTATGTCATAAGAAAACAATATTACAGTTACCAGACGTTTGATTATATATATTATTTGACTTTACCGTCGTGTTCATGAAAAGTCTTCCATTGATACATCTCTTTACATGCAGACCATAAAAAGTTTGTTGAACGTTGTTAAAAAAATGCAGATTTGTTAATATTGAATAAATCGTTTTATTATCATAGCTTAACTCGTGGCATATTATGTGCCCATTATAAAATGTCTTCTTATTCGTAACAAAATATACTATTTGACTTCATGAAATGGAAATAACGTAATAAGTAATGGTAATCGAATTATATAAACCCTAGCTTTGATATCTCAGATAATGACTGAATTCTATTTCCGCCAAATCATTTGCAAGGACTTTTCGCTTGTCTTTGTCAACAACGTCAAACACAATCTGGTTAGTCGTGAATTTTCTTGATGCATAGGCGACACGTGCTTTAGTCGTTAACGGTATTTGCTTGAGAACAGAGTCAAAACCGGTTTTGGACACAGTCGTGACGATGTGGAATTTTGTATTCCAATTGGGGTATCGAAGACGTCGTTTTCCCTTCAACGGGAGGCTCGTCTGAAAATGACGGAAGCAGCCTAATGCTTTCTGGGACCAAGAAAAATTGGTTGGTTTCAACATATCGAACATTGGTTGTGTTATACCGGCATAATTGGGAATGAAAAGTTTAATCGCAGCCATCAAGCCAAGGTAGCTTTGAAGATCTTTGACATTAGTGGGTAACGGAGTTATTTTTAGTTTTAGAATCTTGTCCGGGGTAGGAAACCAACCGAAACGCGTTATCATATGACCCAAATATTTAACGGATTCGGAAAATAATTGACATTTTGCAGGCTGCAACGAGAGTCCTGCATTGCGTATACGACCTAATACTTCTGTCAGCCTGATTTCGTGCTCCTCGATAGTTCGTGCATATACAATGATATCGTCGTGACAAGCACGTGCCTTTCCCTCCATGCCTTCCAATACCATGTTCATCAACCGTTGAATATAACATGACGCCCCCTTAATGGTAGCTGGCATTCGTTCAAATTCATAATGACCACTTCTTGTTGTAAATGCTGTTTTATAACAATCTTCCATCTTCAATTTGATCTGATACGAAGCCGATGCAAGATCGAGAACAGAAAAATATTTCTGTCCGTATAATTCGTCGACCACATCCACGATTGACAAGGGTCAATCGTGATCCACAAGGGTATCATATTTCATAATGATACCCTTGTTTATAGGTGGATGCACCGAAATTACCGATAACTGTAGTGAATTTTCTTTTTCAAAGCTTGCCGAATTTCGGGTTGGAGGAATTTGTTTTAGAAGGTATAAGAAACTTCCTACATCGCACGGAACGATTGACCAAAAGCTTTTGTTATCGATTAAATCGATTTTATATTGTTCAGAGGGAATTGTCCCAATGGCACAAACCGTCAGAGTTACTGATTGCCTGCCGATTATTCATCGTTTTACAAAAGAACATTTTTCTATCGATAAGCATTGACACAAATGCTGAGTTATTTCGATTCACTGCACTTACGGCTTCTATAATTAATAAGCGGGTCCTCGGAAAAGTGCCGACTGATGCACTAATAACTTACGAATTCATACCGGCAAGCATGCTGTAGAATTATTGTGCCACATTAAATCAGCATTATCAGAACGGAATAATAAATGGTGAATGATTTCGGATACAAAATGAATCGCAATTGATTTTATTTATCATATTTAGACACTAGAAAGAATAATTAGTCTAAAAGAAACTTTCGGCATTACCTTTGTTTGCTGTTTTCTATATTTCTGGATCCGCTTATGCGTTGCGATTTTTCGAGTACCCAGCAACACTCAACGTAACGTTCTACGACGATACTGCGAAAGATGGAATAGATGCAGCAGTTGCAACATGCAGATGCAACAAAGAACAAACTTGAACAAAGAATTTCCCCCACCAACGTTACGCTGGCGAGAGAATTCTGGACTTTCCCTTCACAAACCTCGCACCAGTCCGTCATCTTGTGGCGCTTGATGTATAGTAGCCTTAGAAGGGAGATCTGAGGGGCGATTTTGTACTTGGCGCAATGGCATAGCGTCCGACGCAAAATCGAAAGAGATATAGTTTGCCCAACGCAAACTATATCTATTACGATTTTGCATTGCACGCTATCCTGTTGCGTCTGGTACAGGATCGTCCTTCAGCACCGCTCGCCAAAAGTTGAAACCTCGAGAGTTGAATCTGCGACATCTGAGTGGTCAAAAGAACTTTTTTGTATCCACGTTAAGTTGGCCGCAAGTTACCGTATATATGGCTTTTGTCTATTCTCCGTAATCGAGCAGGAAGCGGAATTTGCGCGCGAATGCGAATTCAATTTCAAACAGATTTTCGTAAGTGACCCTGTTTACCTCGAATTTCCCAACATTATTCTGAACAATTATAAAATGATTCGCATTATTCTGATCTTTTTACAACTTGAATAACTCTTGTACTACTTCTGACATATTATCGTTATACAACATGCGATTTTCGATCTTCAAAGGAAGACTTTCTTTACTGACCCGCATTACCCCCAAGTGACCCACATTACCCAAGCCTTCGAACACAATTCATAAAATTGTTTCAAGTACCAGGAAGACATGTGTCGCGGAATCAGGTACCTTTTACTGCTTCGTTCGATATTAAATTGTCTCAATACATTTTATAATTGTGAATGGCCGAATCACGATCAAATTCATCGGCCATATACGTGGCGCTGACTTCACTTCAGCGGATAATAATATGTACGTTCTGTTTTACCTGTTTCCATCGATGATTAAAAACTCACCTTAAGTAATAAGATCCCATCTTCATGATACTCCCGAATCCAATTCTATTGTTATTTTAGTTACTGCCCGACCTTGAAGAGGGGAAGGTTAGAACATTGTATAGCATAAGCTCCGCAGGCGGGCACCCCCTTCCTCACCTCCTTGTTTCCTTATTCGTTGCCTTAGCCAAATTTATTATAAACACGAAGAAGACAAGGGTGTACTCGTTGGAGAACAATGTCTAATCTAAAATAGAACGTTGGGTACGTGCCCGAACAATGTTGATCTTTCCATCATCTCTCTAGGACAGATATTACGAGCTGCATACAGCAGTGGGAAAAAAAATACTACTGCTACTTTACTCGTCAAAAAAATTAGCTTCTTGAGTAAACAATCCGTTCTGACTGTAATGTTGCCAAATTAGATATTGAGTCGAGATTAATGAATGTTTTTTTTTTTTTAGAAATACGTTTGTATGTTGATAAGTAAGAAAAAATGGCTGCAACTATTGCGGCGTCGATTGGCACAAAAAAGTAAGTTGCACAGTATAAAATATTACTAAAATTCTAAAAAACAATATCGATGAATTGAAATTTATTTTAGACCAATGCAAACGATTAACACTAGACAAGGCAGTGTATACGACTTGGATATAGATATGTTTCTCAAAATTTCGAATTACGAAGATACCGTCAGACAACTAGATATTTACTATGGAATTGGTAAGAAAAATCCGGACCAAATTTTGCTGCTTAGAGTAAGAAAGATCTGATCATTTGTTTTTCATTTTGCCGCAGTCAAAAGACAAATTCTTAATCATCAGAGCTGCATTACTGGCTTATTCCCACAAGTGTCGACCGACAAGACAGTCGCCAGTATAAGAGAAAGTATTTATTGCGCAGCGGCGATATGGAGTCTCTATCAGGCATACAGGTACGAGTAAAATAAGTTGTCGCCTTACATACCGCTTTCTCATAATGTTCCCCATTAACGATAATCTTTCTGAACGAAAAAATCTTTATCGATGGGAGGAATTACAATGAATAAGTTCCAATTTTTATATTTTTTAAATTTCTGTTTTACTACATTGCTTTAAGAATACATACTTGTAATTTCCCTGAATCCTAACAGGAAGGGCGAATAATGAAAAAAAATAACACATGCCAAAGTCATAATATTATTTACAATAATTTTTTCAGACGAATAGATGACGACAGAGGTAAATCTTACGAGCTTGGACAATCTGCAATAAAATGTATGCGCGGTATTCTCGAATGTTGGGTAAGACAATCAGAGAGAGTCGAATTATTCAAACTTAACCAGTGCAATCGTTTCTCGTTGCACTGTAAATTTCATTTGGACACTGGTGACGAGATTTTCAAGGACGAAGATTATTATCATCTCCAAGTGAGTCGGGCGATCCTAAAAAAAATTAAATTTCTATCGCGAGAAATGCAAGATATATTAATGCAAAAATTCTTGCAGATCGACGTCGTCTCCCTGTACTTGATATTTCTCGTACAAATGATATCTTCTGGATTACAAATTATCTACACGCAAGACGAGGTTGCCTTCGTTCAGAATCTTGTGTACTACGTCGAGCGAGCTTATCGTACACCGGATTATGGAATGTGGGAAAGAGGAAGCCGCTACAACGATGGCACACCGGAGATTCACGCGAGCTCGATAGGAATGGCAAAGAGCGCCCTTGAAGCCATAAATGGATGCAATCTCTTTGGCGAGAAAGGTGCCTCTTGGTCGGTCATTTACGTAGACATCGACGCGCACAATCGTAATCGAAGTATATTCGAAACTATGCTGCCACGCGAATCGTGTTCCAAGGTATGTATGCCACGATTGAAATAAAAACAAAACGAAAGATTCGTTAAAAAAGTACAATGTTTCAGAGTGTAGACGTAGCTCTTCTACCGACCATCTCGTTCCCGGCTTTCGCAACTCACGAAGAGTTTCTATATAGCGAGACGAAAGCGAACATCGTGCAAAAGTTACGTGGTTACTATGGTTTCAAGCGTTTCGCCAGAGACGGTTTTAAGACCGTAATCGAGGATCCGTCTCGTCGTTACTACAAATCCGGGGAGATCAAAGATTTCGACAAGATCGAATGCGAATGGCCACTTTTTTATATATTCATGATTATCGATGGTGTTTTTAAATCACTTCCGGACCAGGTCGAAGAATATCAAAATTTGCTTAAATCTCGAATTCACAAAGATGCGAACGGCGGTAAGAACTCGTTCACGTTCTCTCATTGACCACTTCTAGAACAAACGACGATTATTTGTATTCTCCATTTTTCTCGATAGATCCCGTAATACCGATGTATTATTACGTACCAGAAAAGAATATGGAGGCTGAGCGGAACGATCCCGGCAATTCGTATCGAGCGTCGAGTGCCGAGGGTGGCGGTCAAAAAGCCAATCACGAAAATGGTACCTTGAGCCTTTATCTTTGGAATCAAGCGATGTTCGTTATTGCCCAATTGCTCACTGCTGGACTTTTACACATTAATGAATTGGATCCCATCCGACGTTATCTGCCCTCCTACAATAGACCACGTAGGGCGGGAAGATACTCAGCTTTTCAGGTAGTCGCTCGTTCTATAAGTATCTCAGTTTACCATTTTCGTACGATGTCTGCGCTTCGTTTCTCGAGAAAAAATCACTTCGGCCGTTATCCTCGGCTATTTCAAACTTTAAAACAACATCTGATGATAAAATGCTCATGAAGAGTCTCCAGAAAATAAATATGAAAATTAATTCTAATTCTATTCAATTTTAACGGTTTCGTCGCTTTTTTTCAAAGTTAGTATCAAAACGATAGAATAAATCTATTTAAATATTGCTCTTCGATAAAACATTACTTGAGTAGCCTTTGGGGATGGATTTTTCTTTAAGCCTATGTTGATTACAGTTTGATCTCGAGACATCAAGTGTGGATATTGCTCGTAGATATGTCTGTCATAAAATAATGAATAATTTAAGATAATTCTCTACTGTACGTTCGCTAATATTTTTTTGGATTTTATACAGGCCAAGCCCAGCATCGTGAGTAAATTATGATATATGCTTGCCATTATACTTCAATCCCATCTGTCTGTTTCGAATATCGTTTGGTTTTCTTTTCCATTACGTATATTAGTATAACGCACTATTTGATCCGCACAACATCGATCACTCGTGCACATCAGCCTACTACCAGATTGGTCGATCATTCAATTGACCAAGCAGTTTAAACTCTGCCGACCTTGCACAGACGCATGTATTGCTCATCGATCTTTTTTTTATTGAAAATCACGATTTGCAAATTACATTCCCGAGTTACATAACAATAACACGTTACATGAAAAACGCAAAATTTCACGTAGAACTTGCATGCGTAGAATGTGAAATATATATTTTGTGGTAATATTTTTCAATTACAAACTTGCATCGTAATTTCAGGGAACGCACACGGATCTCGTCGTACAGATCGTCCTGATTGCCGAGTCGATGAGACTTCAGGCGATGATGGCGACTTATGGAATACAAACGCAGACTCCTCACGAGGTTGAACCCGTGCAAATTTTATCCTCGATACAACTGGTTAAAGTATATCAGAAACTCGGGGTAAACAGCAAATTAAAACTTCAAGGAAGACCCGCGAGACCGGTTGGTTCACTGGGTACAAGCAAAGTACGTTCAGTCTGTACTATCGATAGTGGAAGAACCTTCGAAGGAGTTTCCATAATGAGAAACGAATTTTTTGGTTTTCTAGGTTTATCGAGTTTGCGGTATGACTGTACTCTGCTACCCATTGATCTTCGAGGTCTCGCAGTTCTATTTGTATCGTGATATGGCACTTCTGATAGACGATATAAAGACGGAGCTGAAATTTGTTGGGAAATATTGGCGTTTGTCCGGCCGGCCGACGGTGTGTCTCTTGATAAGGGAGGAACATATGAGAGATCCACAATTCAAAGAAATGCTCGACCTCTTCGCAATGCTGAAAAAGGGTTATTGCGACGGAACGAAAGTTCGAATCGGCCGGCTTCAAAATTTAATCTCGTCGTCCTGTATCGGTAAATAAATAGACACGCGATAAGACCTCGAATTCTCAAGTTTCGCAAATCTTATTTTAGCTGTTATTGAAATTTCGTAGAACATCTGGATTTCGTGAGTACAATGGAAACGGATCTGGAGCTCAAACAGTTCAAGCAACTAGAGCATGATTACATCGGATATCAAAGTCTTACGGATGTGCCGAGAACTCTTTCGTACACGGAGGATCTTATTGATTACACGGTAAAGTTGAAACACCGTAGAGATGATCTTTCTACGGTTTACACGAACACACGCCTAACTGAACACAATTGTTTGCAGAAATTTGCGAACGAGCCCACATACGGAATATTGAATGAAATTCGTAATGCCGAAGGTCTTTATGCAAAGTGTCAGCTTTTCGGTATTCTGCTGAAACGAGAAGGTATCAATTACGAAATTAACGGAACAACAGGTAATGCATTCAACAAATCGATTATTTTTTATTTGTCTCGATGGAATTAATTATAACGATAACGAACATAAATCGGTGAGATTGTTTCAGTCGGCGATCATCTCAGGAACTTGTACCAAAAAGCCGGAGATCTTAGATATTGGATGGCGGTGCGTTACTGCAGTAGCCTTCTAAATCATACGGTCGACAGTATAAGTCCCTTTATTACGGGTGTTCTAGTTAAAGGAAAACAGGTGTGTACGCTGAGTTAATTCATTTTTTCCATACATCGTGCATCGATCAATTCCTTCAGGATGTTTCGATTATTATGTTCTATGCGTTCAGATAACTGTAGGAGTGATCGGACAGCAAGAAACCGTATTCGATAAACCCATGACACCGGCGGAAATTCAATCGGTCATGTACTCAACGATTCAGCCGCACAACGTCGTGCAAGCCGTACTACAGCAAGAGGTTCTCCTCTACTGCGGTCGTTTGATCGGCACGAATCCCGACATGTTCAAAGGAATTCTAAAAATTCGCATAGGGTATTTTAATTTGGCCATGAATCGTTTAATTTTGCGATTTATAATGTCTAATCAGCGTTACCGATTACAGTTGGGTGTTAGAAGCGATGAGACTTTATCTGGAAATGTTCGTAAGCAATCCAAAGCCAATCGAGCATTATAGTCCATTTGAGATAAGAAAAATACTAATCAAAGTTCTGACGGTGAAAGACTGGGGTTCTTCGGAGAAGTATGTCAATGTTATTACGATGTTTTTTTTTTGTCGGGTGAGGAATATGTCTAAAAAGTAGAATTGTTTCGTAGCTTGACGGTAATTAGCAGGAGAAAGATCGAGGGTAGCTTGTGCCGTGTGCCAACGCACTTCTACAATCAAGTTTGGGAAGTTCTCATGCGCTGTCCCGAAGGCATCTGCGTGAATAAATGTGAATTGCCGCAACAACCGACTCTTTCGAATATGACTCGTTCCGAACTCACATTCGCCCTTCTCGTCGAATCGATTCTTCATCATATACATAAACCGGAATACAGACAAATCATCGTCGAGGTAAGCTTAACAGTTCGATGAACGATATTTTTCTAAATTTCTCTTCTTTTCGATAAAAATACAGTTTTCGAATAATGTGTTCTCGTCGAAGTGAGAAAAATAATTTTATCATTTCTTATACAGTTATTAAACATTGTCGCGACGATTCTACTGCGAAATCCCGAATTGAGCTTCAAGAGATCGCTCGATCTCAATAAACTCGTTGAGGATGCGGTGATAATGTACTGCAAAGATCACGAGTTGGAAAAGAGCGAAGATATGTCGCCGTTCTTCGCTGCTCATTACTCGGTAACCACGGGATATCTTGCAAGAGCGGTGGTTAACAATGTACTGACCGGTGGCTGTGTAACGACAAATCTCGATATAAATCACAGCTCCGAATCTCCGGAAATGTGCAATATAACGTGAATGCCTGTAATCATTATCGGCGCACAATAGTCAAATTAATATCGATCTTCGATTATAAAATATATGTGCTGTATATAAGACGAAGATATGGCGTGAGATATTTTTACAAATTGTTTGTCTTCCTACAAGACGTGTGCAAAAGTGCCATATATAAGCGATAAAAGATTTTCAAAACTTCAAGTTAGTATGAACCTTTATTGACCGCCCATATCCTTGTTCCGGTAGAACGTTTTACGAGAAGATCACGTCGAGATGGATCTCGTAAATTATATTTAAAAATCCTTTTCGTCTCTTTTGTTTTATACAAGGATGTTGCTGATTAAGAAATCAGTTTGTTGACAACGCATGTTACCGCTTGGCAAAATTTGTATCCATAGCTCGTCCAGATCTCTGAATATTGTTTATGTTTGCCCGAATTCTCGATTCGACGGTACCGACTTCCGCTGCAACGGCCAATTGTTTTCTGCAATAAACGAATTGATACGGACTCGTTAAGTTTAAATGTGTTTGGCTAGCTCGTAATAATAACTAACGATTGGTCATTACCTAATGAAGTCTTTGTTATAAGTTTTATCGACTTGCTCCTTCTTTTCCTGTTCGCGGTAACGCTTAACGTTCGTCTCGCGTTCACGATCCCGCCACGATGCGTTTGCCATCATTTCGTGTCTGCGTCGTTCTTTTTCATCCTCCGTAAGTCTCTGCTTTTTTGGTGGTACCCAACGTTTCTCTTCTCTCTTGTTCTCCCTCGGAACTGTCTGCGACGATCTCGAAGAGTCAGGTCTTGCCGTACTTTCCACTCTCGTTCCATCAGCTCTCTGTTAAAACAAGATTCAATACACATATCGATTCTGGTGACGAGCGTACTCAAGTAAAATACATACCATTAATCCAAAATTGACTTTTGTGTGATTTTTTCGTTTTTCTTCCTCGTCCGATTCTCTCGTGTCTCGCGAAGATATGTCGGGCCGTCGACGAGGGCTTCTCTCACGATTTCCTGACCTTTCTGGTCTGTGACTCTTGTGCTTAAATTCGGAACGATCGTTGCTCTCTCGATCCTGGTCTTTTCGTCGGCTTTTTTTAATCTCCTCTTCCTCCTGCTCGCTGCTACTCGTATCGCTTTTACGTTTTCTCGAATTTTTGCGTTTGCTGGATTTCGTGCGTTCGTTACTGACGCTTCTATTACTGTGCTTTTTCTTGCATTCTCGCCGACGTGGTTCGCGTTTTTCGCCATTGCTGCTCTTTTTGTGTTTCGACCGTCGATTTTTGCTCTCCTGTTCGAGCCTTTCATCGGAACTCTCGCTATCGCTGCTACTGCTGCTGCTCGCTCTGGCTGACCTTGTCTTCTCTTTTTTCAGCCTCTTCATCGATTTTATGAGATAATCTTCATTAATCTTGTTTTTCAGCTTTTTGTATTTCTTTGCTAACAGATCGTCGAGGTCGCCGTCACTGTTCTCTTCCGAAGACGTCGACTTTGAACGCTTCTTCTTCTTTTGCTTCTTGTTCTTATTCTCAGGCTTGCCCTTCTTCGACTGTTCGTCTAACTGAAAATGTGCATCGGACAGATATAAACTAGACTAATATATAAGTGTTCAGAGAATTATCCTGACTCAGCTGAGAAATAAAAAAAATATTCGAAAACTTTCATATTACCAAGTCCCGAAGCTGCTTCAGCCTGACTGGATTTTTCAGTAATTGACTCTTCGTCTCCATCTCTTTTTTCTTAATGGCATACAGAGGATCCTCTTGTAATTTTCGTGCCAAGTCGACTTGTTCGGAGCCAGAGAAAAATCTTAACGACGGGGGTATGCATTCTACAAAAATGGAAGCATTTTGTTAATTTAACGGAAAAATTATACATCGATTGTTATTGATCGATTTATCGCCTACACACCATACTCGACATGATTCTTAGGTGCCCTATTCATATCTCCGTTCTTATCCGCCTGTGCCATCTGCTCAAAAGGTTTGTCAATCGGTTTGCCAAGTAAATAATCTTCACGATTGATCGCTTGATTTGGTCCCTTGTACATCCAATCCAGCTTCTTTTCGTCCTTCTTCTCTATCACTCCTTGGTCCATAGCGTATTTTGTCATATCCTCCTTATCCTTTTCCATCTCTATCTCTCTCTTCAGCTCGGCTATCCGTTTTTTCTCTTGATGATCTTGCTGTTCCGCCTTCCACACCTTCTCCATATTCTTCATGGTCGAAGGGTGCCATGATTTCTTCAAATTCTGAAATACGATAGACCAAGAACTCCTAGCAATTCAACTGGAAGGACAGAAGCATGTTTAATACGCAGTGTAACAGGCTATATTAGCTTGTCCGAAGGATAACCGCAAAGTGTGATTTGCTCTTTGTCTAAAATCATTCAAGTTTTCTACAAAGCGAGGAACTTAGCCACTTTTTGCTACAACTCTTCGTTGGCTAAGCAAAATTCTACCCCGATCGGTCGTGTCTTTTCGGGGAAAATACAAATCGCGTTTCCGATACGGTTGGAGCGTGTGATACAATGCTGCAACATGGATTTGAGAATAATTGCAACAATACATACGGGAAAGGTGGCTACAATTATTAACTGAATTTGATTGATAAACTGCTCAATTTTGAGCAAAGCATCAATCGCGTCTAAATAGCGTTAATTCAGAATGTGATTAGGTTATGTTACCGAGAAAAAAGGAATAAAAACATTGCTATTTGGTGTAGGTTATGCTTACCAAATCTCCACCGCCCATAATGTACACAGTTCTCTATTGTTTTTCGGTCCTTACAGCGGTAACATTAGAAAAGAGTAATATCGTACAATATTTTTTTCGTACAAACAATAAACTTATTCTATCAGATAATTTTTTTTTTCACACGAAATAAAAAATATTGGTATAGAACACAGCTGTTCTGTCAAGGTTCGAACGATTGAAAAAAACAAAAGGAAATCACCAAGCTCTCGACTATACGCGCTGGCGCTGCCAGTCGTTTCATTGGCAGCTGTCATCAAATTGAGGTTATTGTTGGTACAGTCGGTACAAGCGTGTTCTACACATTCGCGCATGCGCTTCTGGAAATTTAGGTTATATTCATATGGCGGCTTTTCGTTCACGAGTGTTTTCGTCGATTCGCCGAGAAACATGGTGAATGCTTTGAAAGGAATACTGGTTGAATGGTGAGAATAATAAATAAATCAACTTAATTATAATATATCGGCGAAGGCGAAGGTAACATAAGTGGGCGAATTTATTTCATTCCTTGTAGTCGAGATCGGGCGGTATGTTGAACTGCTTATTGAGATTCTCCTCGGTTATGTCAAATTTCTTCTTGCACCAGGTCTGAATCGCGAATATATTATCCGTCCAGGTATTTGCGGCTTCCTTGTACAACTGTGCCAAACGATATATCGGTTGCAGAAATATTTAATAGTAAATTGTTGCGTCACTGGTTACTTACCTGAGCTTTTTTTTTCATCTGCGCTATAACCTCCGGATCGGCATTGCTGAATTTGGCGATTTGTTTTTTTACATCCGCCTCTTGTCTTTTAAGATCTTCCAATTCTTGGAGAATCACCTTTCTCTCATTAGTATCCTCTTTTCCTATCTGTTCATAGAGAATATCGATTTACTCATTGGGTTTCAGTTTGCGTTTAAGTTACCCCTTCTGAGATGTATAAATTACCTGTTCCTTTCTGATCTCCTCTCTAAGCTTTTCTAATTTGAACTCAGTTTCCACGATTCTCTTGCTTGAGTTTGCCACTCTCCGCTCGACAGTGGTGATATTTTCACTGAAGAAAAAGTGAAGAATTCGGTAATTTTTGTTCCGAACAGACTGTGAGTAGCCTGCTTACCTTGAAAAGGCCCAGAAATACACGGAAGTTCCGATCTTGTCAGTATAAACGAGCCCGTCGTCTACTAAAGCTTGAAGTACATCTTTCACCGATTGTACCACTATGCCTTTCTCCTTTGGAGCTATTTTCTCCAACTCTTTGAGTGTAAAGAACTCTTTTTTCTCGTAAAAGATTTGTAGCATTCGTTGACGCTTATCGTCGAGCGACACACCTTTTCTTTTGGACATTTTGTACCTGCCGGGCCAAATATTCAAATATTCCTATTTATATTAAATATTTCATGATTCTGCTAATTTCTTGAACTTCGTGTATATGAAACGAGTATAAAAATATCATATTGTTAACCGCGTTCGACAGCGATGCTGCTATGAAACAATTTCTTCTCCATCTGGATGAAACAGACGCGCTGGGAAAAAAGTTTATAATCCAAGATTTGGACGACAAGCATTTGTTCATCTCGAGCGACATACTAGAAACTTTACAAGCCAAGGTGGACGATTTGATGGATCAAATATCATTTCCATTGGCGGAGAAGGGTGTTTAAATCATTAAAACTAAAGCAATAAAACACTGTCATTGGGGATAATTATGGCGGCGAGAGAATCGGGAAGAATTAAAGATGCGAATCAGAAACGGGTGTTGGACGATGCAGCCCGAAGGAGAAGACAAAAGAAAGCTCTGGAGGCTCTGGAGCAGGACAACTTCCACGACGATCCACACGCCGATTTGGGTTGGCATTAGTAATTCGATTAATACCGACATATACGATAATGAAATTGAAAACAAAAATATATATTTTTCAGTGATGAGCAAAAAAGCTCCAAAGTTCCAGGAATCGTTAGATGGCCGAGGAGGATCCAGAAAGAAAAAAGCGCGATCTGCCGAATACTACAAACAACGTTTTCGCAAGACTTTTGTTCAGCTCGTCGAGGAGGATCTGAATACTAATCCAAATCCACCAAACTATTCGAGCGCTCAAGCACTGCCGTCGAAATTTCCCGAACGACATTTTTGTGCCGTTTGTGGTTTTCCGAGTAATTATACCTGTATCGCGTGCGGAGGCAGATATTGCTGTACGAAATGTCTCGGTACTCATCAAGACACGAGATGTCTCAAATGGACGGCGTAAAAAAGAATTTCGAAAACCTCGTTGTACAGTTTATCATTCGGAGGTACATATTTATGAGTTTGGTGTAGATATAAGTTAACTATAGAGTGGACAATATTTTTGCATCGAAAAATACAGCGCTGAATACTAGATAGAGTTTAATTCCCGTTTCTCCTTACCCTATCTCTCTTATCGCTGTTGATCCGTCGATTGTTAAGTAATTGGTACTTTTGGATATTGAGGTAATAAATTAATGAGATAAGAAATGTTTTACTGCATCTTATCGTAAGAACTAAGACACTGGGAGTAGATGTCTCCTTTATCAGAGTCTTTGTAAAACTCGCAGTGGAGATCTATGCATCGTGAATTATATTTATAATATTTGCGGTAACTAAGAAGTAGCAACGGTTAAATTGTACAAAGGTATCTTTCTTCATTATCAACACGATGGTTCAATTTCGAGTCATGTAACAGTTGTTCGCTTCTCATCTTGCTGCCAAAAGTTTGAAAAAATGCATTTTATCGATAGATAAAAACGCTTTCATCGTATCTTCAATGTATAGATAATAAAGTTATCATCGTTTAGTTGCTCGTTTGATTTTGCACAGAAATTATTTTTTTTGAGGTTATGCATTGATTTTACCGAATTCATAGTATATTTCATATACGAATAAACTATTTTTGCTTAGTGTCAGTATCTTTAAGAAAGTTCATCGCATCAAAAGAATAGTTTTGCATTCACTCATCTAATCGGTAAGTACCAAATATTTTAAAGGGCCGAAATTACTGCTTTCCCTATACCCGGCAATAATAACAAACTTTACGATTCCTCAATTTTCGTAACCGTACGGTGAAAGTATTCGAAACTTTTCGTACGCATTCTGGTAATCTCTATTCGTCGTATAAAATCAAGTTGACACTCTATATGGTAATTTTATCCGAGAACTAAGCTAACGAGAATTCACTCGACAGCACAATGTCTATGTTTAGAAAGCCTACCTGTTGCACGTCAAAAAGTTGTCAACATCGCCGTGAACAATCGTTCACGTTTGTGCACTTTGTAAATTGTGACGCGTGACAATAACCAGTACGTTCGTCGATGAGTTTACAATAATTCGTAATCTTGCAACAATTGTTTCATCTAGTAAAAAGTAATACTTTTAATCAACCTTGCAGAAAACTTGTCGCGTGCTCGGTTAATATTTAGTATTGGAAATGGCGCGAAAATATTTCTATATCGATACCCGAAACTGCGGTCGGTAGGTGGTGCCTCCTGAGCGGCGGTGATTGACAACCCCATTTCCAGATGATTTTTCGCTTCGTCCATATACATATGATTATATACAAAAACACTCCGAGCCGCATTATTGCGGGTGTAGTCATCGGAACATTCATAAGCTATGACGAGACAAAGAGGCTTATAATAGACGCAACAATATTTAATCCACGCAATGTTCTTTTGTAATTAAAACAGTCGTATGTCATCACTCCCGAGACAAAGAAGTGGCGAAAGGTAACACAATATTAACCTCAAAGGAACGAGATTGTCGACGAGTGTTTTAAACGACTGTGCCTTGCGAGTGCCGTATTACCATATCAAGAAATATACCGTTGCCTATTTAATAAATACTGTTATAATAAAACTAAGTGAATACATTTTCATTATGAATTATTGTCTGTAGACAAAAATAATTCACAATGTCATTGCGACGTGTACGATCATCGAAGATCGTTTGAACTGCAGGATTTGAATCCATGACGACTTCCGGTCGAGCAAGTATCGGCGTGAAAACTGGGGGCAATGGGGACACGAATCTTTCCGAATTTCCGGTCGATGAATCCGATATGCGTACGACAATCATCGAAAGCGACGATTATCCAGTTGGAACGATGAAACTCGATTGTCAAGTCGCCGGGCATTCCTTCAACCCGGCGAAAAATAAAATTGGTACGATCGGCAATTATCGAACGACCTCATAACCTCCAACAATTCTATAAACCTCTCGAACAACAATTTCAGGAATGTTGCGTGGAAAGAACGGTCGCGTGCTAAAATCTTGCGAGAAGGCGGCCCTTCAAGGAAGAGAAATGGCGTTCTACGAAGCGATTCGAAACTCCGACGATCCTCTTTACAAAGAATTATCGCTCTTCACGCCAAAATATTTCGGCACTATGGAATCAATCTACAAAAACCGAGGTAGCCATTTTTTTTCTCTTACATTCTTACCCAATCGTGCTATATAAAATTAATTATAGAGAAATTACTCGTCCGTCTCGAGTTTCGAATAAAGCGTTGTGATCTTTCGATCCTCAGCGATTAAGTTTCTCGTTCTCAAGGATATAACGGAAGGAATGATGGAGCCATGCGTGATGGACGTAAAAATCGGCAGACGTACCTGGGATCCTCTCGCCGGTCCGGAAAAGCGCGAGGCTGACGACCGGAAGTACGCAGCTTCGAAGAAAGCGTATGGATTTTCCATTCCTGGTTTTCAAGTTTATAGCCTGGAGAAAGGTCAATTGAGTCGATACAACAAAGATTACGGGAAACAATTGGACGCGGAGGGTGTCGTCGAGGGTAAGCCCATTTTTTCCCCAGAATTCTTATCGATTCCATTAATATAATAAAATATATACGTTTTTTGTTCCAGCTCTGAGACTTTTCCTCAACGCCGAATCGTCGATGCCTCCTTATCGAGAATTGGTCGTAAAACTATTGTCTCATATCTGGAAAATCGTTGCGTTTTTCAGAGATCAAAAAAAGCTTCGTTTTTATGCAAGTTCGTTACTAATCGTGTACGACGCTTATCGATTACGCAGTTACGCTCGTTCGAGTCCGCCAGAAACACGAAACTGCGAGATAAAGATCCGAGGTAGAACGTTTTCGTCATGCGACACCGGACTCTCAGGAAATTTGACGAAAAACGGTTTGTCTGTCGAGAGAAGCGCGAGAAGTCCATCACCGTTGTCGACGAGTCCCCAGGCATCACCGGTCGTCAAAACTAAACGCGTGCGCGCCATCGAGAGACTCAACAGATTGAAACGCAGCGCGAGCTTGACGGGTTACGATTTTGCCGCATCGACGAGAAATTCGAGTCCCCAGAGGCTCGAAACCGTTGGAAACGAACGACGTGGCTCCTTGGGGCTCACTAGCGTCGAGAACTTTAGCCCGTTGTGCCGGACGCATTCGTACACGAACAATTTCGATCGTGACATAATCGAGATGAAGGCGGATTACGCCGCGTTGTTAGCCGAGCTTACTGGAAAATCGAAAGAAGGAAGGAACTGGGTCAGGGTCAACATGATTGATTTCACTCACGTATTTCCGGCGGAGGAGAACGACCTCGACATTAATTATCTCGATGGAATTGAAAATCTTGCCAAGATACTCGAAACTTTTTTGGAATGAATTTCATCGAGAGCTCGTCGTTGCTCTGTAAATAAAATAACCGTGTGTGTTTTAATCAATGCAACAAGAGAGAATTTATTGATACACGCGTCGATCGCGAATGGAGCGTTATTGTTTTTTTTGTTTCTTTTCTTTTCATTAATTCGTGTTATTGCATAATATTTTATTCGCCATTCACTCGTTAAACAGTATATTTTTTTTTATACATTGTTTTCTTCTGTTTTTCGCGCGAGTTGGCTCGCACCCGAGGCGAAAACCTCGTAATCGCGCCCGATCAACTGACAATAATCATCAATAATTTTTTTTTTGTTTTTTTTTTGTTTAAATCGTTTTCTTCGTAACATTTATAAGTAATATATCGATTGCTTACGATCGCCTAGTACTTTTTTTGTTTACCTCTTTAACTCGCGGCTTTCTTATCTTCTTTTCTTTTACATTTTGTTTGTTTGTTTGCTTTGTTTTTTTTTCACGTGGCACATATCGTTTCGTCGACCCTACGTAATAACTCTTCGCTCGATCTCGTGATCGACACAAGTACCAGCGGTTAATTAAACATAATTGCGTCTCACGGGATTCTGTAATTTTCGTCGAAAGTTTCGCACTTTTCGCGCGCGCGTCGTTTATCAAAATCGAGCCGCGCAAAAAAATTTCGATTTTAGATCGGTGGAAAATCGATCGACGTTCGAGAATTCTTCCTGGCTTTCGAGACGAAAAAGAAAAGAAAACAATGAAAAATCTTTAAAAAAAACTTTCGATATTTTTCAATCCACTTGATTTTTTTTTTCATTATCGTTTAATCGGTTTATCGAGCGAGCGAAAAAATCTTTTATAATTACAGTAACGGTGAGCTGCCGAGTGAAATTTTATTCTTATATTTTACAAGTTTTAAATTCGAATTCGTGATTCTTTTCTCGCGAAGGCCTCTGTCGATCCGCCGTTCGATTTTCCACCGACGACACGTACAATTACAATCCCGCCTGATAAAATATCTAATAATTCTCACGAATCGCGATCACAAAAATTGCTCGACGATTTTGCGCACAATTAAAAAATTGTTTTTTTCGTTTTTTCAATCTTCAAATTCCTTTCGTCGTCCCCTCGTTTCGATTCTCTCATTCATCTTTCGATCTCGTCCTTTCCTCACAGCGTGTTCGTCGCGCGTACATGCGTCACTCCTTTTCCTTTTTTTTTCTCGTTTTTATTTGTTTTTTTTGTTGTTGTGTTTGTTTGTTTTTGTATTTTTTTGTTTTGTTTCGTTTATAATCACAGACGTCCGCCAAACGTAGTAGGCTTGAAAAAACTAACGTTACGTAAAAGCTACCGCGGTCTTAAAATCTATTTTAGAGAAAGCACAACGTAAGAGACATCGAGAAAAAAAAGCACGAGTAGGAAACACAAAAGTAGACATTATTAAAAAATATTCGTACGGTCCGAACTATCGTATTTTTTGTTTTTCTTCCTCTTTCCGTTTTCTTAGCTTTTGTTCGTTCGCGTTTCTCTTTCGCAAAGCTTTTTTGGACACTCGTGCGAACACGAATTGTATTTTGGGCAGAAAAAAAAAGATAAAAAAAAAAGAAAAGAATTTTGCGCATTGGTCAGCTATTTTATAGGCGATATACGTTTTTTTTTTCCTTTTTCACTTCTCTCCCCCGTCGACGGTCTCTTCTGAATGTAATGAGAGACGAGGGGGGAGAGAATTTTTATAAAACAAAATCAGCGTAGTTTCTTCTTCTTCTTTTTTCTTCGTTCTCTTACCCCAGACTCTCGTTCGACCGACCGCGTCTCGTGCCCGATCGAATTTCAATCAATTTAACGCCTCTCGCACTCTACTCGTGCAACGATCGAGCCGTCGGGACACATTTCGTCCAATTACATTATTCTTCTTTTTTTTTCCATTTCGTCCAACACAATCGATTTTTATCGTCTCTTCGTACAATTAATTCACCGTTTGCAACGAGACGGCGCGAATATTATCGAAATAAAAACATTAAAATAATACAAAGAGTGCTCCGTGAACAATCAGATTGCTTGAAAAAATTGCGAATCGTCGAGACTTTTTACAAAAACTCGCGTTACATCGAAATAGACACATTTAATTTTTTTCGAACGCTCGTACAAATTTATTCGTTATTTCTATAACAGTGATCTCTAACTACATATATTAATCTTTTATTCGATAATGTTAATCAATCTATTATTTTTCTCGCTTCAGGCATTTATCGCGAATAAAACGCTTTAATACAGAGAAACGTAAACGAGTAACGCGACGTAACGCTTTTTATACTTTCGTCGTCGAAGCGTTTGCTTTTAAAATTATTCGTTATACGAAAATCGTATAAACGTGTAATAATTTTCGATAATGAAAATTATTGTCTCGACGAGAATAAAGTATAGATCGCCATTTTTGTTTTGCGAACGATTATAATAATTTGATAAAACGAACGAGAGGCTCGGTCTATTTCGATGTAACGAAACACGTTGTCGATATTTTAATTTTTACAAACAATGTTTCTTTTTTTCGCTCGGTCGAACGAGAGTCGAGGCGACGATTTTATAGCGAACGAAGAAGTCGTCGATCTCGAGTTCGTCGACCCCATTCTCGGGCGTTTAACAAATCGGCACTGGCTCGCACGAGTTCGAACCTCGTTCCTACTTCTCATTATGGCATCGCGCATCTACGTGCGAATCGATTCGATCGTTCGTCGATTTAATCTCAAAGTTTAACTCTCCTTGCACCTCGCCCTCGTAATCGATCGTTAATTCTTATCTATCTCCAGTTTTTTTTTCTTTTTCCCTTTTTTTCTCTTTCTTTCTTCTTCTCTTATGGCTACATTTTCGTTTAGGTCAATATAATAATATATAATGTATAATATATAAATACAGCACGCATCCCCTATTTACAATCTTTTTACCTCTTCTTACTCGCGCTCTCTTCAACTTTCTCTCACTCTGTCTCTCCCTCTTTCTCTCTCTCGCTCTCGCTCTCTTTCATACACACACGGTCCGGGGATTTCCGCATCTTTTCCATGGACTATATCGAAGACCGTCGAGAGCAACGATCGCGAAACGATTTTTTCCAAACGAGTCACGTTTTTTTTTATTCACAATATTTTTGTCGATTTGTTGTTTTTTTTGTTTATCATTTTGAATTTTCCAGAGATTTTTCGTTTCGAGATTCTTCTCGAGGGGAAAAATTTGGTGTTACGAACGGAGGGAACTCGAGAGGTCACAGAAAATTTTGGTATTCGCGTGTCGGGGCCAGTTGGAGGTTCTCTAAAGCTTCGTACGACGAGTCCCACGCGCATCGGCGAACCGAATTACTGGTGAGAAAGAAAACGGGGACAGAGACACACGCGACGTGAAACGATTACACGCCCAATATCCTCGCCTCCGACAAAGAGACGCGAGTGAGACGCTTCGTTGGCCGGTACGAGGGCCAATTTCGCGTCGCAATTGGGCGGTCGATTAAAATTGTTAAATTTCAAAACGGTCGCGGACAATTGAAAGGGCCGCGGCGCGCTTATTCTATACGTGACTCTTCCTCGTGCTGCCCACGGAAGATATTTTTTTCTTCTTCTTCTTCTTCTTAATTTCTTATTTTTCTTTCCCACCGGGCGTCCTGGCTCGAGCCGACTTACACCGCTTTACCAAAATTCGCATCGTGGCTTACAATCTCTCTCTCTCTCTCGCTCTTGGTTTCTCTTTGAAAAATAGACTCTCTCTTTCTTTCGTCTCGTCCTACGATCAATTATACTTTTTTTTGCTTTTGAGCGAATTTTATGGAAAATAAAAAAAAAAACAAAGTTGGAAGAGAAATTGTTTTGCCTTTTTCATGAATTTTCTCGAAGACATGGCGTTGTAGACATTTTTCGAAACGGACGAAAGAAGAATTGTCTGTCTCGAACAAGATTACGATTATGGATAATTATACAGTTTTTTCATTATTTTAGAAAGATGCGGAAAACCCACGAACAACAGAACTCGCCGAACGGTACAAAATGCCAAGTCCAAATTAACAGCGCCACGTTCGTCTTCGCCGTCGACCGGGAGGTTTTTATTTTACGGAAAAGGAAAAATTCGGTCGACCACGAGAGAGACACGAAACGCGCGAACGAAAAAGAAAAAGTGAAAAATGTTTCGAAGAGAGAATTTAATCGAGGGGGAAAAAAAGAAAAAAAAAAAGAAAAAATTGTAGCTCGCGTACGTAGGAGAAGTTTAAACGAGGAGTGAATCGTCAAATTGGACTCGGACACGCACACGCTCACGGCCATGCCTCCGAACAAGTTTCGTCGTCATCCTTCATCGTTTATTTTCACAAAATCGCTAGCGTCGGCCGCGTCGTCGACGCGAGTTGTTCTTTCTCGAAAGGCACAAAGTTTTCAAACGAAATATATCTATCTATATATATATATAATATATATATATATAAATATATATATAACCATATACATATATACGTGTATATATATATGTAATAAAAAGAAGAAACAATAATAATAATAATAATGATACAATAAAAAATGAAAAACCGAATCGTCGTACAGAAGATTGAATATCGCGGGTTGTTATTTTCCGTTTCTTTCGTAAGAAAAGCTAAAATTGCGCCAAGACGCTTAGGCGGGCGAAGGGAAATAATAAAAAAAAACAAGAGAGAGCAGGGGGTACGGCGATATAATATTTAATATATATATATGTATATATATATAATAAATTGACGAGACGAGCGTGGCCGACTAGCCGTCACAGACTACCCAGCAGCAGCAGCGACAGTCAGCGCGCCGCGCGGGCATTATTGGTACTACTTTTAGTTCCTTCGTCTTCCGTTAGGTACGCGTACGAGAGAGAAAGACGAAAGAAGAAATAGAAGGAGAGGAAAGCAAAGAGGAAAAAAAGAATTAAAAAAAGAAAAATAAGATAATAACGCGTTACTTCGACGACAGCACTCTCTCTATCTCTCTCTCCTTGAACGACCCCCCCCCCCTCCATCTTCTCCCGATTGACATTTTGGCAGTTAACAATTGAATTATGGCATGCGCTGTATAAATATCACCCGACGAGTTATCGCGGTAGCTTTTTTAAAATTTCTTCCTCTTCTTCTTTTCTTTCTCTTTCGTCGACCGGAAATGTGGATCTTCTCGTTCTAACGTAATCTTCCTTCGTCTCTCTCCTTTTCTGTCTCGTCTCGTCCGCAGTGCGGGATTGCCCGAAGGAAATCGAGGAAGATATCGATATCGTTTGAAATATAAATTTACGATGGAGCGTCGAACCGACGCGCTTTCGATTTCCGCCCGTGTTTCTTTTTCTTTTTTTTTCTGTCGTTGATTTTTTGTCTTTTCGTTTTTCTTCCTCTTCCTTTCATCACCCCATCCACCCCGTCACCGGAGGCTGTTCATCCTCGCTCGACTCGCTCGCTTTCCTTTTCCTTCCTACCTCACCAACGATAAATACATATTTAAAGATGAAAACGACCCTCGCTAGGCACTTTGGGAGGGCGAGTTCTCACTCGAGAAGAGCGGAGGAGATAAATAATTCGCGAAAAGCAGCGTGAGGCGTCTAACGGCCGTGTTTTCTATCTCGATATTTTTCTTCCTCTTTCTCTCTCGCTTCGTCTCGCACTCGTTAACGAGGCGAAAAAGCATAAGTCTTCCTTGAGCGAGTGCGTTCTTTCCTCCTTCTTCATCTTCTTCTTTTTTCACTTCCGGTCGCAACGTGCCGTTTCACTTCCGTCGTCGTCGTCGTCGTCGTCGTCGTCGTTTGTTGTCGTCGTCTCGTACCTCGTACTCCATCTTCTCCTTCTTTTACTCCTCAGCGTCATCGATCATCGACCGGACATTCTTTCTTCGTCCTTTTCGACCTCGACCATCGCGACTTCCGGTCACCGGTTTTCTAAGCGCTTATTGCAAACCACACGAGTGCGAAAATCGTCAGAGGCGTCAGAACGTTCCTCGTCGCAGCGGCCGTTGGTTTTTGATCTCTGAACGTACCCTCGGACGTGTCTAAAAAATAACAAAAAAACAAAATGGCGTACCCCCGTTGATTAATTAAATATTATTAATTATAAATGTAAATAAACAAAATTACGTTTAAAAGAGAAATAAATTTCATTATAAATATGAGAAAAATACCACTTCTACAACGAAATTTAAAAAAATTATTCTTACTTATCGTAGCCGGTCCCATACCGGAACCGGAAGCTTCCTCGTCCTCGCGATCGTCGATCGAGCCATCCTCGTCCTCGCAGTCCGGGCAGTTCGCGTTTCTACCGCTATTTCCGTAAAAACCGTTGTTCTTTTTTCGTCCGATAGGTCGCGCTCCGCTACCGGAACCATCCAGCGCCTCGTCCGAAAGTAGAACTCCGCTGTCCGGTGCCGACGCCAATTGCGACTGTACAACCTGCGATACGACAATTTATAATTCATGATAGAATAAGAACTCGTGAGTCGTTGATACTACGCGTGTATATTCTATAAAATATAATAATAGAGGAGCCTCGAGAAACGAAAAAGAAACAAAACAACAAAAATGAAAGAAAAAAACAAATGCACCGACTCTCCGTTTGATTTACCGATCGAGGTCGCCTCGTCTCACAGCCCTCTCCCACGTGCTCTCTCGGTGGGATTCGCAACGTGCCGCACGCTCTAATCCCGCGCAATTTCCCGTCTCCCCCGTCAATGACACCTACGGAGACGCGACGACGGCGACGCGCATGCGGTCTGCGCAGGGCCGACGGAGAGGGGAGACCGGTGGACCCGGGAAGCGCGAGGTGGAGGGGAGCGGGCAGCGACGGAGTGGGAGAGAGAGACGGGGAGTGGGCAAGCGCGAGCGAGCGAGATCGGAACTCACGTGACCTAGCTAGATCCCGACAAGGCCGGACAGACCTACGCGCGCGCCTAACTGTCTCGAAGACTCTCATTAACTACCTCGAGGGCAAAATTAAACGCGATCGCGCAATCGTGACTCTGGCGCGTTCGATAATTTTTTTTGATGTTACACGTTGAATTTATGTCGCGTTTTTTGTTTTTGTTTTTTTTTTTTTTGGGATTCGATGCGTTTTGGGGAAATGATTTTCGGTCGAAACACTCGAGGATCATTTTTTTTGAGATTCGAATATTTGAAAATTTTTCTTGAATGAAAACACTCGAGGTCAATAATAGAGGGAAATTCAAAATATAATTTCACAGTGTCGAATTACAGGAGGAAAAGAGTTTGAAAATTGTTCTGGAATAAAAATACTCAAACTCGAAAATAAAATAAAATTCAAAATAAAATTTCACATCGTTGAGACAGAAAACAAACAAACAATCATTATATCAGAAATCATTAGAAATTGTTTCTTGATTAAAAATACTCGAGGTCAAAAATAGAAGAAAATTCAAAATAACATTTTCCAGCGTCGAATTCCAGGGGAAAAAAGAGAATAAAAATACTCAAACTCAAAAATAAAATAAAACTCAAAATAAAGTCGAGACAGAAAACGAACGAAAAAATCTTTAGATCGTTTCGCGTCGCCTTCTCTAGATTTTCGCGACGTAACGCTATCGCTCCCCTGACCGTTCAACAACGAGTAATAATAATCGACGCTTTTCGAGCTCTCTCTCGAAGCCTTCGCGGCGTGCCTAGCTCTTTCGCCTCAACTGACCTGATTGATGTGCCTCAATTGGTCGATGAGCTCGTTCGTGTTGGCGTTCCCGTAGGACGTCGTTGTCGAGGCCGTTACGGGCATCGTGAATTCAGGGTTGTATCTCTGCGCCGTGAGGCTCGAGTCGACCACCGTTTTCGTATATCTGCAAAAAAAAAAAAACCCCCCCAATAAAATATTAAAAAAAGAAATAAAAATTGTGCCAAAAAAAAAACAAAAAAAAACAAAATTCGTCCCTGCATAAATTTTCACTACAGTTGAACCGACTATAAGTTCGTCGTACGTGCCGATTTCGCGGCTTCGAATCGAATAAACTTAGGCGAGAGAAAATCGAGCTTCTCGCGCACAATTTCCATATCGTCCGAGATGAGAGGATTTCCTTGTTTCGCCAATTCCGTACACCATTTATTTTCATTTTCTCCCCGTTATTCGCTCGCTTACAACATTCTACATTTATGTATATATATATATATATATTTCTCTCTCTGAACGTTTCTAGGTGCGGATAAAGAGTCGCTCGTTCCCTTTCCGCGAATTACGATTATTAATCGTTATTAATGCCCCCGAGGGCGTTCACCCCGTGACGCCGGGTTCGCCACTCGCGAGGTTCTCGCACTCCCACGAGATACATAAAGTATACGTATTACAAGCCCGGCGATACATACCCGAGAACATTGCCGGTAAACAGAGAGAGAGAGAGAGAGAGAGAGAAATTAGATACGATATCGTTTTCCGCTGTAATAAGTACTTGCAGTTGTGGGTCGTCGTCTCTCTCTCTCTCTCTCTCTCTCGTTCTCTGTTTGTCTATCTGTCTGTCTCTATCTCTGAATCGCGTGTAGCAACAACTTTTCTCGTTGGTCGATCTGTGAAATGCGCTTCGGGAATAAAGATTCTCGCGCCGAGTTCCGACGGAAAACGAATCAGAAAATTTGCCACATACGGCTCGCTCCGTCTCGATCGGTCCACTTAATTTTTAATCTTTCATTTTACAAGTTTCTATCGATATATTTTCACGACAATGTTTCTATCCTCGATAAGTTCAAATTTAATAAAAAACAAAAATGTTTAAAAGGTAAAATATCGATAGAGGATTTTTAAAAAATATTAGAAATTTAAAACAATATATAAATAAATTGAAAGATTCGAACCCGAAAAGAGAATTCGCGAGAAACAAGAGTACACGGTGTATTGATGCAAAATGGTCCATAAAGGATTGGTAAAGCGAACGCAAAGAGAGAGATAGAGAGAGAGAGAGAGAGAGAGAGGCGTGTAAATGAAGCGAGGGAGAAGATGGAAAAGTAGATCGAGTCTGGAAGAAATGTCTCGTTCAGTCTCGCTAATGTCCAACTTCTTCTTCGTCTTCTTGAGACCCCAAAAACAAGAAGAAGAAGATGAAGCGGGGCGAAGGTAAAGAGAGCGAGAGAAAACGATCGACGAAGAAGAAGAAGAAGAAGAAGAAGAAGTTGATCTCGTTCTGAATGCCGGCCATTGACGAAGCGCGTTCCCCGTGGCTGCGACCTTCCGCTCTGTGGTCGCTCGTTAACGAGTAATTTGCCCGGTGGAGGAGTCGGCCGTCGTCGTCGTCGTCGTCGTCGTCGTCGTCGTCCTCGTCATCGTCGTTACACGATTACGGACAGAGAGAGTGACTCTGTTTTATTGTAAAAACTGGTAGACGACTCGTCGCGCCACTGATGAATTCCACTCTCATCTCCTCCTTCTCTCTCTCTCTCTCTCTCTGTTTTTCTCACTCTCTCTTTTACTCTCTCTCTCTCTCCCTCATCTTCGATTCGATTTTTCCACCTTGTGCTTCGCGAGGAAGAAACACGAGTAAGAAAGAAAAACGATAAAAAAAAAGGTGGACGAGTGATAGAAGAGGAGCAATGAGACATGGGATAGAAACGAAGAGAGAATGATTGGCAGAATGAGAAAGAGAGAGAGAGAGAGAGAGAGAGAGATGGAGGGAGTTGGATCTCTGGCAAAAGGACTGCAAGGAACGATTCGAATTGATCTCGGCTATGAAAGCTCTTTGCCAATCTTACACACACAGACATATACATACATACACATACATATACCTACAGAGGGGTGCATTGAGAGCTCCCGGTTGCAACTCCATATCTTCTTGCTACTTTCTCTTTTTATCCTCACCTCGTGCTTCACCTCTCGCTCTTTTTTTTCTCTATGTCTCTCTCTCTCTCTCTCTCTCTCTCTCTCTCTCTCTCTCTCTCTCTCTCTGTATTTCTTCTCATTTCTCGCGGGTCCCAACTCTCATTCAACTTTGCTCGAGCTACAAACCCAGCACAGATGGTTGGCCTGTGATTGGCTCTCACCCTTTCTCTCTCTCTCTCTCTCTCTCTCTCTCTTTACACCCTTCATCCCTTTTTCTCTCTTTGTTGGCTACGTCGATTCAACATCGAGAAAACTTGTCTGAGAACGTACGCGTCTGCGCGCAATTCAAAGTTGCTAGCTGTAGCAACTAGTAACAGCTTGAAAGAGACGACTAGTGTTGTACACTCGAGAGAGAAACTATATATTGATGATCATCGAAACGATATTTCGAAGGGGGATCTTGGGCTTGGGGCAACCTTTCGAGATTACAAAAGACCCGACGTTGTCTCGTTCGCTCGAAGCGAACCCTTGAGATTAAACTGTAACGTATACGCTTATGTATCACCCCCACCCCCCTGCCCTTGTTACTCGAGGCCACGAACCTTCGCGAATGAAGTGTTCGCGTTTCAAATCGAAAATTGCCAATTTTTCACTTCGCAACGAAAAAAAAATAAAATAAAAAAACACAAATTTATTTGTATTAAATGGAATTTATGACAAATTTGTAAATTATTTGATAAATAATTGTTTTTTTTTGTTTTTTTTTCATGGTATGATAAACAGTTCGATGCGAACGAGAGCGAAACGTGACGAATTGAAAAACGCGATAAATAATTAATGATGACGATAAAAAAAAAAAAAAGTCATTCAAAAAACCGAATATTAATGAAACAATTATGTCCTATTGATGCTCGAGACTCGATGGTTGGAAGGGCTTTTGACAATAATGAATGAGCCGACGCGATACTTGAACCGAGAGAGTGAGAGTGAGAGTGAGAGAGAGAGAGAGAGAGAGAAGGAGAAGGAGAAGGAGAGAGGGTGAGAGCGAGGAGTACAAAAGGTGAGAGACTCGCGGAAGGCACTGTAGGATCTCGGTTGAGTTATTAATCGAGTGGGCTCTCGAGCGAGTTTGCCAGGGCCCTTCACAGCTGGCAATTTTTGCCGTTATATCCATATTTCTTTGCTCAGGATTTCTTCCAAACATTATATAAGTTTTCCGAAAATAGGCAGAAAGAATTTTCTCGTCTCTCTTCTTCGATTTTTGTACATCCCTTCGGCACGTATAATTTTTGAACAGGCAAATTACAGAGAACCGAAATGAAAAATATTGTATTCGTGGTTCTACGAGAAATAATTATAAGTAATAATAATTATCGTTATTTATTACTTATTACTTGTCTTGTCATTCTTGTTATGCTTATGATTCTTATTATTATTATAATGATAATTATAATAAGACAAGTAATTAATATATATATATATATAATTGTTATTACTTATCATCATTTAATGAATTATTATTACTATTATTTATAATAATTATATAATAGTAATATTAATTATGTATTTATATATCAAACTATTATTCCTGCATATATATTGAAGGAGCAGCAGTTTGCCCTCCGATCTTTCCGCCTAATCATTCAATGACTGAACGAAGGTGTGGTTCCCTCGTGGTTTTCTCGTTCGAACTCCCATTATACAAGCAACTCTGCACGATCGATGACCAGCACCGGCAGCAGCGGGAGCATATTCTCTCTCTCTCTCTCTCTCTCTTTCTCTCTCTCTCTCTCTCTCTCTCTCTCTCTCTCTCTCTCTCTCTCTCTCTCTTGCACTTTGTCAGACTCGGAGCAGTTCAGCTGTCGAGGTTGAAAAATCTAACTGGTGAAGAGAAAAAGAGAAGACTTCTTTTTTCCGAGGAAAAACAGAGAGACCCCCGCCCTCTCTCTCTCTCTCTCTCATTCTCTCACTCTGACGCTCGTGCGATTCTTCTCGAGCTTTTCCCACAGGATCTCTCCATTCTTTCGTGATGGATAAACTACTTTATCTCTCGTAAAAGCGGTGCGAGACGCGTTATAAAAACACGTGTAAAAGGCGGTAACGAAAGAAAAGTTTGAAAAAAAAAACGAAAATAACAAAAAAATCCCCCCGAGGAAAATTGATATTATTCTCGACGATTATCGCTAAACTCTCTTCGCTTATCAGCTTTTATCATCGTCCGTCCTGTCTTCCTTATCGCGACACTTTATCTCTCTCTCTCTCTCTCTCTCTCTCGTTCTTAATCGATTTTTTTTCCCTCGTGTTATATTTCCGATTTATTTTTGTTTTCACGTCGTTAATTCGTAGGAATCCGAGCGAAGAAGGGACGAATCGCGACGACGAACTTTTCTACGGAAACGCGAGTACTCGAACGGTTTTATTTCGTGAAACGATAACGAAGATAAAAGAAAGGAAAAATCGATCGACGATCGTAGATAAAATTGTCAGGTTGCAATTTTCCGATAGAAACGACGATAGAACGAGAGATATGTGTGAAATTGGTTGAGACACGTAGCTCTAACTTCGATGAAACCGACGGAACTATCGTGCCGCGCGTATAATCTCCCTTGTTTTTTTTTTTCGCAATAATCGATCATCGAGAAATCGCTCCGAAATCCTTTATAAAGATACAAGAGATATTCGCGTTCTACTATGAATTTTCCCACGAAATAAAAACAAAAGCCGATAAAGTCCTTTTTCAACGAAAAGAAATAAATGAGGGGAAAAAAAAAGTTCATCCCCCAATACGTAACTCCTCGGGGGTTCGATCCCTCGGGGACTTTGGAGGATTGTAGGTGTATCGTTTTTTTCCCTTCCACCCGAGGAAACCACACAAAGCGCGTTTTGCACGAGAACCAAAAAAAAAAAAGGAAAAATTGACAAAAAGCCAACTACCGGTTGACCCAACCGACAATTTCCTTGACATCGACCATCAACCCTTCGTTTCTACCCCGTACGAGCGTGTCTCTGTTTCTGTTTGGTCCCCGAGGTTCGTAAAATGCTACGTAAAAAAAAAAAAAAAAGAAAAAGAAAGCGTACAAACTGTTCATCGCTCGAAGCTAATAACTATAACGTAGAAACCAACTGTGAGTTTAGGTTGCGGAACTGTCTTTCAGCAACCGACAGACGGCATGTATAGAAGAGTGCGAGAGAGAGAGAGAGAGAGAGAGAGAGAGAGAGAGAGAGAAGGGAGGGAGTGGGAAAACACCGACGTCGACGATGTGGCGTTGGGAGAGGGCAAAGACGGAATAGAGCCGAGGAATGCCCGGCACCAAGGATGAAGGGTTGCGTGCCAAACTGCGAACTGGCACGAAAATTTCGTTGGACGTACATCACGTTATCTTTCTCTCTCTCTCTTTCTCTAGATTTATAGAGGAGAGATATAGCAATCGACAATGTGGAGGAGTTGCATCGTTCTCTTTTCATCATGCGGGGGATATTCCTTGTGATTTCTCGCTCGCGACTAGGCAAACCGAGACTCGGTGCGGTTTCCTTTCGCGAGAGCCGCGCGACTGCGGCGGCGAAGACCATGAGCGAGCGCGAGGAGAAGGAGGAGGAGGAGAAGAGGAGGAGGAGGAGGAGGAGGAGGAGGAGGAGAGAAGGAGGAGGGAGGGAGGGAGACAAGGCGAGGGTAGGTAGAGTTTAGTCGCGTGAGTCTCGGACGCGTTTCGGCCGTCGTGCCGGTGCTGCCGCCTGGCGGTGCTGCTGCGGTTCGTTATCTGGTGGCTCGAATCTAAATGAGATTCGATCCTTCGGTGAGGGTCTCTTCTCGTTCCTCTCTCACCCTCTATCTTTCTCTCTCTCTCTCTCTCTCTCTCTCTCTCTCTCTCTCTCTCTCTCTCTCTCTCTCTCTCTCTCTCTCTCTCTATTCTCCTTTATTCTCTTACTCGTCGGTGTTGTGTCGTCGCCGTGGTCTTCACTCGGACCGAACGTGTGTCTGTATATAGTCTTGATCATCGTCGGCTCGTGCCAGACGTTACTGGCATGCCCTGACCCTATCTCTGTCTCTCTCTCTCTCTCTCTCTCTCTCTCTCTCTCTCTCTCTATCTCTCTCTCTCTCTGTGTTTCTGTTGCAAGCTTCGATCTCACTCTCGCTCTCGAGAGTTCTTGAGAACGGGATGAGGATGAATGCGGTCCGGGGGCTTGCTCCGTACGAGGGAAGACCCGGTGAGAGAAAAAAGACCGTATGTATGCTGTGCAGGGGAGAAAGGAAAAGAGAGGGAGAGATTCCGTTGGGAGAACGAAGAACAGAAGAAATTCCAATGTAATTCGAGCCGATCGCGTACGGATAAATCGAATTTTCTGTCGTGAAGAATTTACTTCGTTTCTTCAAATCGCGGTAAATCCAAAACTGTTGGGGGTTTGTTACGAATTATCAATCTTTTTTTTTCCCTATCGCTAATCGTTCGTTTTTTCAAATTTTTCATTAATATTCCGTCAAAATATTTCACCCTCGACGATAAAGTGCAAAAATTGTTATCACAAATATGAAAAAATAAAGAATAAATAAATAAATAAATAAAAGAAGAACAAAAAAAAACAATAATAATGATAAATCATTTTATAAAGAAAACAATTTTGTTCCCCGTCGTTGAAAAGTTTCCTACCCTCGGCAAATATACGATATCCTTTATCGTATACGATCTGCGCGAAATCGTATTCCCAGTCCGGTTCGATCGAGGCAAAGAGAGATCGAGCGATTCGGATCTTGCGCGAGTCGATCGAGGAAGAACGATCGAGGCGACAGCCGAGACTCTTCCCTTCGCGAGCGAGCGAGGCGCGCGATTTCGATCGATGACGATCGAGACGGCGCCGCTCGTAATTACCGTCTTCTCTCTCTCTCTCTCTCTCTCTCTCTCTCTCTCTCTCTCTCTCTCTCTCTTTTTCTGTCTCTTTCTTTCTGTCTCTTTCTCTTTCTTCGTCGGTAGCCGCGCGAGAACTCGAACGATTTAATCGCGACTGGAATTCAACGTCAGCGTCACACAATGCGATCTTTGGACCGCTTTGCTCCTCTCTTCAACACGGACCTCTTTCGCCTCGATTAATGCCGGTTTAAACGCTCGACCGATCGAGTTATAAACTACACCATCGCTATTTTACAGTTCTCGAGTCCTGCGGGAGAGAGAGAGAGAGAGAGATCGAGATGTTTAATAAAATACGACGTCAGTACCATCTAAGGTCTGTTTAACGATAGTCGTAACGTCGTTTATCCCTCTTTACCCATTCCTTCCTTCTCTTCTCCCGTCCTCCTCCCTACGCGACATCTCATATACACGCCCGATAATACATGCGCCACATCACGCTCCAATAATCCGGGGGAGCGTGGCCTTAATCGACCGGATCGACCGGACCTCGAGACGTAAAATATAACGCATGTATATATGGGTAGAACCTGATTGTTGATCGTTCTCGGTCGTTGAACGAGATAGACAGCGAGAGAGAGAGAGAGAGAGAGAGAGAGAGCATTAAGCATGAAAAACTCGACCAATTTGAGAATGTGCAATTTTTTTTTTAATCAATGTCATTAATACGTTTCGAACGAAGAACAAAAGTTAAGAACGCAAATATTGCGGGATTTTCGTTATCTCTATTTGTCCATTGTCGATTGTTTTTTATGCAACGAGAATTAAACAAAAAATAGAGACAGAGAGATTAATTGATTGATTGATTGATTGATTGATTGATCGATGTTTATTAGCTTCAATAGAAACATTGTAGGTAATAACTCTGAAGTATAACTTCTTCTTAATCTATACAGTTTTTGTTCCACTACTATTTATTTCACTGTTATCCCGGCT
This sequence comes from Netelia virgata, assembly GCA_951802705.1. Lineage (NCBI taxonomy): Eukaryota > Metazoa > Arthropoda > Insecta > Hymenoptera > Ichneumonidae > Netelia > Netelia virgata. The sequence continues at coordinate 1,318,156 of OX637864.1, read as the reverse complement.
CGCCCTCATTACTTTTAAGGGGTCACGTACAGTTAGAATTTTCAAAAAATCGATTTTTTTTTACATTTTCTAAAAGTAGCACATTTGAAAAGTATTCTGTGAAAATTTTAGACGAATCCGACTGTTGGGTATGGAGATATGTAACTTTGAACGGAAATTTTTCTTCTGCATGTAAATCGTACTGAAATCTTTGAATGCGTTTTTCTCGAAACTATGTTTTCGAACACGGTGATCACTGTACCTCGGAAACGGCTTTACCGATCGACTTGAAATTTTGCTCACTTTTTCTAGCCATAATTGTCCTCCGGATGAACGAAGGATTTTTCTATGCGATTATTTTTTTTTTTTATAGCTGAAAATGTGAGCAAAATTTGGGTCGAAAACACAACTTTGACTTCCAACATCCACCATTTTGTGAAAAATCATAAAATTTTCAAATCCTTCGATCAACCGGAGCATTATGTCATTAACTAATGATCCCTACTTTTATTTTGATTTCGGACGATCCGGTGACGAGCTGCACTGATCACCGCGGAGGACCTTTTTTTTTGGGACCCCTACGTTACGTGCGGTTATGGAAAAATTTCTGCATATTTTGCAATGAAAAAATTGTATTATTTACTTAAAATATATGTTTTTTGTATGGAAAAAGATTTACGATTAATTATTTAAATGTGTCCCCAAAAAAAATTCGCAAAAAACCCCTTTTTTTCGAAGTCCTAACTGTACGTGACCCCTTAAGGAGGTTTATCTGGTACCGAGTAAGTCACAAGAAATTTTGTTGTCACTAGCGTAGTCAGCTTAGGACGTTTGACAACACTACGATCACATAACTCGTACAGCTGTCATAGAACGAGAATTTTGTCACTCGCGTTGTCGCTTTATCATCGAGCTATCGGACAATGGAAGACACCCTACGTTCCCATGATCGGAGTATTGTCAAGCTTAGCCTCACAGAAATCAGCATTATTCGAGACAAATTACTTTATTATGAATCTCATGAGTAATCAATCGATTTTATGAACCTCTACAAATATTCCTTAGATATTGTTTTATTAATTCTGCAATTTTCGTGAAAAACTGTTTGTCAATGATTATGAATTTAATGTTTATAGACGGAGAAATCAGTGAAACCCATAAAAGCCCATGTTAATTTAGGAAATATGTTTTTATTTATTTCTCACGAAGAAGGTATCCTCGGGTCTTGAAATTTTAAGAGATGACTTTTTACATACTGATAACTATATGCTGATTTTTTCATGATTATCTGTTTGTTAATTCGTTGACCAGATAAATCTTCTTAATGTGCGTCATTAACGCTCTCCTGAACCTTTGCAGTGTTCGTTCTGCTTTTATTTCGGCTAGGTAGGTCATTGTATCTTCCAAACCCGTCGTACAGCAACATTTTTTGCTTCTCTCTTGTCGTACATCTGCTTATAAGTAAAGTACCCATTTGTCTTGTTTGCATTCCTCCCTCAATTCCAACTAACTCTATTTTGTTTTTCAAATAATTGAGAAAGAGCGCTGCTATAAGGGATTAAAATTGGAGTAATTCAAGCTAGTCGAAGTCCGGAATCCGACTCTCAACATCCAGTGGGAAATAGCGGGGCTTCTCTCGCGGTATTGAAAAGAGGTGAAACAAAAACCATCCCTCGGACAAAAGCGACAGAGAGAGAGAGAGAGAGAGAGAGAGAGAGAGAGAGAGAGAGAGAAGCGAAAGAAGAGTGCCGGAAGTGGAAAAAATCAAGCTCGGGTTCGAGGGTGACCTCCGACAATCAAATTTCACCGTCTCTGGGATTGCCTTTTTTTTACCTCTACGTGTCTCGCCAATAGACTACGCGCGTGTGCATTTCGTCGAAAAACGTCGGGGTATAAAATTCGATATGACGAACACGACGACGAAACGATCCTCGGGGCTTCCGACCGAGAACGGAAATGGTCGTCGAATCGCGGCAACGTAGACCGAGTATTCGTTTCCTCATCACCCCTTGTGCAGGACACCTCGTCGTGCAATCGAGTCACAGTGTTGGTTAAAATAAAAACAACCCAAACCCCAAACCGTCCAATTTTTCTAGGTTTCCATTTCGGCAAAAATATGCATCCCGTTCAATTTTCAGAGAGCTCTCGACTCGTCTCGCGTCACGGGATTTTCCCGAATCGAGCCTAATTCGGTGATACACGAGTGACGGGACGAGAGGGTGGGTGAGAGTAGTTCGACGTTCGAACGTGAGAATGTCGAAAAGTGAACGATAGAGTGAGACTGAGTGAGAGAGAGAGAGACAGAGACAGACAGAGAGAGAGAGAGAGAGAGAGAGAGAGAGAGAGAGAGAGAGAGAGAGAGAGAGAGAGAGAGAGAGAGAGAGAGAGGGCGCGAGGCCGCGCCTCGTCGTCTGGTCTGAGCACACTCGGGCTGTTTCCACTCCCGAAGCGAGAGAGCGAGGGGGATGGAGAGGGGGCTGGAGTAGAGAGAGAGAGAGAGAGAGAGAGAGAGAAAAGTTCAGGAGCGCTAGTGAAGTAGTAAATGCCAGTACAGGGTCTGGCCTCTTTGTAAACGTCGGTACGGTAGAAACTTGGTGAATATGACGATGCCGATGCTTTCTGGACCAACATTGTCGAACCTCCGAGCTCTCTCACCACCGCCACTTATCGAGCAACAGCAAGGGTCGTACGTGTAGAAGGGCATACACACACACACGCACACACACATACATACATACATAAACACGTGTGTGGGGATGAAATTGAGAATAGCAGGGAAATGGGGTAGTGGGGATGAGGATGAAGAGAGGTAGAGGGGGAAAATAGAGCGGAGGAGAGAATTAAGTTTCGTGAAGCACGCGAGGGGAACGTGTATGTTGTGCTCTCTGATCACGTTGAGTGAAGCTGCAAGGGTGAGCGTGAGAGAAAGTAAGATGAATGTACGTGCCCGCGAGAGTCACTGAGAGAGAGAGAAAGAGAGAGAAAACGAGAGAGAGAGAGAGAGAGAGAGAGAGAGAGAGAGAGAGAGAGAGAGAGAGAGAGAGAGAGAGAGAGAGAGAGAGAGAGAGAGAGAGAGAGAGAGAGAGAGAGAGAGAGAGAGAGAGAGAGAGAGAAAGATGGATAAATTGGCCAAGTACGGCGGATAGAGAAGGGCAGAGAGGGGGGAGTCGAACGACGAGAGCGCGATGCGAGTAGTAGAGTGGAGGGGGGAGACCCTCGAGCGAGTGGTGGGGGAAGCGATCGGCGCAGTCGGTGGGACGCCAAGCCGCCAATGAGTCTGGCAACGAGAGCAAACGGGCGCCAGCGAGTCGGACTTGTGCTCTACGTGCAACCCGTCAGAGTTTTCTCTCTCGCTCTTCCTTTTTTCAACATCTTTCGCTCTCTCGCTGCTGTTGCTCTCGTTCGTTCTCTCGTAGTATTTCGATATTCTCGTTCGATCTCGCCTCTCTCTCTCTCTCTTATGCTTCTTCTTCTTGTTATTCCTCTTCTTCAGCTACGTAGTTCCCCGTCTCGTTTTCTCGCCAATGCCTCGCACTGATACCAAAACGTCGTCTCGCACTCGTCGCGATGTACGAAACGTATATATTATTGCACGTTATGTACACCACGTGGTATATATAGATGAATATTTGGGGGAATATGGACCACCGAAAAATTTTAGAGATTTTGCACGTGAGAAATTTTACTCGAAATAGCTAGTCGATATAATTCTTCTTTTTAAATATTTCCGGGTTTTAAACAATTTTTTTTTATGATTTTCCGACGCTTCGTTCGATCGTAATTGCTTCTAACTTTTTCAAGACTTGGAAAGCTTCGTGGTTTAACCCGTCTTCTAATTTTATCGTTATCGAGATGTATAAATGTAGCATGATTCAAATTGTTTGTTCGGCGATTCGCGTGCTGACGAAAATTCTCCGGTCCGTCTTAGCAGCCTGGTCCATATTCCCTGGCTTTGCTCTATACATGTATCCCAAACGTTCTGCCACGCGGAGCGGACAATTTTGCGAGACGCCTACGCTCTCGCGTCCCACGCGCTCGCAAAATTTTCATCCTTGTCCCTGGCTCGCTCCTTTTCTCTCTCTCTCTCTCTCTCTCTCTCTCTCTCTTTCGTACTCGCGATCGAAATTCTCTTCGTTCTCTTTTCTTCTTCTTGTTCTTCTCACCGTTTCGCTTCTTCGCTCGAGAATCGTCTCTCTCGTTCTCTCTCTCTCTCTCTAATGCTATTTATTGCCAACTCTATTATACGCGTTTTCTTCTATGAGCCCGTCGCTATGAGTATATACATAGCGAACATACATATATATATATTTGTATACATAGAAATAGACGGAACACGAGGCGAACGAGTTGGCTATAAAAGCTTGAGGACTTTTGAATCGTTCTTCCCGTTACAAGTCGAGAGAAAGAGAAATAAAGTAATCCGAACACAAATATATATATATATATATATGTATATGTATATTTATGTATATGACATTTTTTCACTAAACGAGACAGAAATTTTTTTCGATAATTACTTTTTTCATCTCTTGTATTTTTTTTAAATATTTTTATTTTTTGGCTCTTCTCCCGACTCGTCCGTGCCGTGAATTATTTTCATGCTGAATTTTTTCGTGGGTCTAATTGCTATGGTAGGAGGAATATTCGAATCGAGAAGAAATGAGAGAAAAAGAGCGAGCGAGAGAGAGAGAGAGAGAGAGAGAGAGAGAGAGAGAGAGAGAGAGAGAGAGAGAGAGAGGTGGTCGTTTCTACGGGTATGAGAATATCGCGAGCGAATATCCTTCTCGTCGGTCTGGTCCACGGTCTGAAATTCCTTTTACTCGGACGGGTTTCGCGTCGCACACGGACTTCCCTCGTGCGATGAAGCGGAGACCGGGTAACAGAAAGAGCGAGAGAAAGGGAGATAGAGGGAACGGGTGAGAGACGAAGAAATGAAGAAGAGAAGGGAGCTCACGGTAGACTTTACTTTAATACTCCGCGGACCCTCCACCCCGGGTCCTTGATTTCTTTTTTACACTCTATGACGTACTTTGCTTCTTTATCTCTCTCTCTCTCTCTTTCTCTCTCTCACTTGCTCATTCTCGGTCTATGGTTCGCGTTTTTCAGAGAGGACTCTCCCTCTGGGCTCGCGACGTCTTTGCTTTTCTCTCTCTCTCTCTCTCTTACTTACACATACAAAACATACACGTACAACTCGTCCCACACGCCGGACTCTGCCCAGTGGCTACATGGGAAACCGAACACCGTCTCTCTGTCGGCGAAGCGGACGAGACAGAGACGGAAAGAGAGAAGGCGGAATAAACTCGGGGAACCTGCTGTAAGCATATAAAGTTGGCCAAAAAGTAAATGCGTTAAAAACGCAATTACTTTTCGGCCAGCCTCTATATTATAGGAAAAAGCTAGAATTTGATAAACTGAGACAATCGCACGTGAGAACGCGTTCTAGCACGAAGACGAAGAATAAAAAAAGAAGAAGTTCTTCGTCGCTGTCATCTCTGTGCGTCAAGGACGAAACGAGTTCGATCGCGTCCAGAATTCTCGAAAGAAAGCGTTACCCACAGATAGACCGAGATGCTCGTAAGGGTTAAGAGAGGGGGTAAAGGGTGGGGGGGGAAGGAGAGAGTCGAGGTAAAAAATGGCAATAACGCGATGAGAAAACGAGCTATACTGGTTAATGCCAGCTGCTTCTCGTTTTTCTTACGAGCCGATCGTGAAAGGGAGGATGGGGGTTCATAACGTCGAGAGAAGAATTGGAAAGCTATATCTCGATCACTCGGTCATGCGACAAAACGGGTGTGTCGCACCGCCGCCGTATATTATACTTGTTTTTTTTTTTTTCTTTATTTTTTTTGCCAATGCACGTGGGAGTCGGTCCGTGGGTTTGGACGATTTTTTTCTTTCCTTAAATATATAACGCGACGATTTATCGCGTTCGCAAAAAAAAAAAAGAAAAAAAAAGTAATTAATTACACGTTGCGAGGTAGAAAATGAAAAATTTCATTTTTTTGCCATAATTTCGCGAAAAAATTTCTTATTTGACAATTATTTTTTTTTTATAAATTCATCGAACAATTATTCCAATTTGCCTCCGTTGCCTCGTATCATTACTTCTCCGTCTATGTTATATCCTTTCGCAGTGTTGCCGAAAAACAACTCGGTTAATTGAGGGTTGTGAACAAAGTCCCGGGATGGCGCGCGCGCGATCCATCGGAAACCCTTGGCTCCGGCGTTCCCATGGCCAAACAGCGCGAGGAGACCGAAAGCCCGACAGCAAAATGGAAGTTAATTAGAAGCCTTTGGAGCGGCGAGGTTTCACCGCCCACGCCGGAAACTCCTTTTTCTCTCTCTCTCTCTCACACTTTCATCAAGGACAAGGTATAACAGCCCTTCCAGTTGTCGAAGAACTGTCCATATATTACATATATATCATATATAGCATGTAATATATACATAAATATACGTATTGGCTTGGCCAAAAAGTAATTGCGTTAAAAACGCAGTGACTTTTTGGCCAGACTAATATAACCATATATTCGTGTCTATCCTATCTATATCTATATATATTCGTCGTTATATACATAGAAATAGTACCAGTGGTATCCGGTAAGTTGACTTTGGGCTTGAGCCGGGGGAAATTGACTGTGACGAGTAAAGAGCCCAGGAAGAGAGAGAGAAAGAGAGAAAGAGAGAGAGAGAGGGAAGACAAGCTCGATCGAGCTAACGAACTAGCAAGCATTTCAACGAGCTATCATACAGGTAGTGAGAGCGACGATAGAGCTACGCCCTTAACGAGCCACTCACTCTCGTTTTGTTTTCTCAACCCTCACCCGCCCTCCTCTCGTCGCCACTGGAAGAAAATAAACAAGAAATGGAAGAAAAAGAAAAGAAAAGAAAAAATGATGATATCGATGCGAAACTCTCGTTACGCTAACGCCCTTCTCGTCTCGCTTTTCATTCGTAATAACAGCTTCGATCATGAGAATTTCATACTCGCGCGCGAATTATCAACAAGATAATAATCGAACGATGAGGAGATTGTAATAACATACATTCTCTCCATCGCTTCGTGTATAATAATAATTTATTAATTATCATTACGTCGGATTATTTGCGAGAACGCGTTGCAAAAGTGAACGGACGATCGATCATTTCGCACCCGACGCCACCTGCTTATTTTCTTTTTTATCCCCCCTCTCGTCCCTCGTCAACGATATATCGATATCAGTCGCGACGCCTGAGAAAAAAATTTTACGAAAAAACAAAATCAACTACTTTTACAACCAATTTTTGTTTCGTTTTAAAAAGCAATAATTAATTAATAATAATAATGATAATCATAATTTATGAAATTTTTTCGAAACTTTGATACTTACTCGCCAACTCGTTCCCCGTTCCAGCAACGTTTGTCCGGATAGTCCTCGCATATAGCGTCAGCGAGTGTGCCATAAAAGGTGCGGGATCTCACGACGCTGGCCAAAAAATTGCCGAGCTGCACGTGCAACTGGGTGGGCAAAGCTTTGTGGGGCTGGCTCGAGGACGGATTGCTCGTGCTCGCGTGAGAGAAACCGCGATGATCCGTGGACGAGTGAACGTTCGACGTGGACGAAGAAGAAGAAGAAGACGAAGAAGAAGACGAAGAAGAAGAAGAATCATCGTCGGAATTCGTCGATGGTGGCGAGGTCTGAAGTTCGGCCCGTCCGCATACCTTGCGCACCTGAAACCAAACGAAACATTCGATTATCAACGTATTTATCGCTTTCTCGTTTTCATTCCTCCCTTTCTTCAATAAACAAAAAAAAACTAACTTTTTCTTTGTCTTTTTTCATTTTTCTTCGAAGATCAATTCAAAAATAGATATTTTTCGCACGCCGTCACCTCGTGGCTGACAAACATGTTTCGTTCATCCAGGTCGTGATTTAGTAACAGCGATGAGTTAAGAAAAAAAAAAAAAAGGTAATTTTTTGTACCACGATCATCTCGGGTTTCACGATTCGTCATAACTTATGGCTCGGCAATTTTTTAATAGCGCATTCATCGATTTATCAACGTTATAATGAAATTCATATCGCTAAATTCTCTCTTGACCGTCGCTCGTTTGTATATCGGTGCATTAACCCCGTGCGCATGCGTCGACGAATTGCAATAGTGGAAGAGAGGGGGCAGAGAGACAAGCTCTCGCGCATGCGCAAGTCGACAGTTCGCTATCTTCTCTCCGTTGAGCGAGAGAAATGCACGGAGCGTGCGCGAAGCCGCGGGAGGGGGGGGGCGGATATAAGCGAGGGAACGACGATTTCGCGCTCACCAGTGTGTGCGTTGGTCAGCGCGCGCCTCTCGATAAGAGAAACGTGGGATCTGCGCGAATTTCGCTACGGGAGCGAAATAAATATATCGTTGTGGCGACGCGACATTTTTCCCTTCTCTCGCGTCACCGAACCGAGAGAGAGAGAGAGAGAGAGAGAGAGAGAAAGACAGCGAGATACATAGAGGATACGGACAACCGGTTTTACGATCTCGAGATGCCATCCACAGAGTCGAATAATAAATAGCCTTTTGACTTCGTCTCTTCGTGTCTCTCTGTCTGTTTTTTTTTTTTTTTTTTTTTTTCGTTTTATTCTTCTTTTTTCTTTATTTGATTTCTTAATTTTTATGACACCACTAGGAGCGTCGTATGTAAATTATAAAATACGAGCCGAAGATAATATAAGGCGGCGATGCGAGAGATACGCCTGTTATTAAAGGACTTTCGCTCGAGATCGACTCTCCTCAAATACGAAGAGTCCGACAGATTATTTTTAAATTATTATTTTTTTTTAATCAAACGTATTAAAAAAAATACTCGTTTACCACCCAAAAGGAAAATTATTTCGTCCCACTCGTCGTTACGAATTTTTTCGATTCATTCGAAAACGGTCGTAATCGAGCTCGACATCACCCCCTCCTCCCTCCCCCTACCTTTCTCTTCTTTCTTTCTTCAAAAAAAAAAAAAAAAAAAAAACAGTATCGTCGATTAAATCATGCCAGACATCCCCTTATCTAGTTAAACGTTCGTAAACACGTGCCTTGTCCACAAGAAAAAAGGAATTCGCACTCAGCGAGAATGAGAGAACAACGGCGGCGGGGGGGGGGGGGGGGGGGGGCGTTTAAGCGCCTCTATATAAAACGTTCACAATAGCCTCGCACGATTCAGCGTTTCTCCGTTATCATCACGTATTATCGTTTGGTAGTACTTGTCAACGTGGGAGTTTGTGCCCGAGGGATGAAACAAACAAAAAAATAATAAATGAAAAAAACAAAAAAAAAACAAAAAAAAAATAAGCGAATAAGAAACGAGAGTCGTCCGACAGTTGGATAAGGGAAATCTCAAGCATGGCGCGCGCGCGCTTGTCTGTCCGGTAACTCGACGCTACTTGGTGAGGGGGGGGGGGGCGTGGAATCGGGAGGAAAGAAGAGAGAGCAAGAGAGAGAACAGAAGGGGGGGCTAACCGTTGTTCGCAGTTGGGCGCACCTCGTTCTTACCTCTCGTCGTCGCTGTCGTCTTCGTCTTCGTCGTTTTCCCTATGCGCCTCACCTCTCTTCATTCACCCGATGACTTTACACTCCTCTCTTACGAACCTTTTCCGTCGTCCCACCGACTTCCTCTTCTCGTCAATTTCTCTTCCACCTTTTCTCTCTTCTTCGCTGTTCACTGTCTCGCGCCAATGTCTCTCTGCCCTTCCCCCACGCCCCTCTTCTCGCTCGCTCTCTACTGCGTGCGCGCGCATCTTCTCTTCCTCTACCCCCCCCCCCCCCCCCCCCCCATGCGGTTCAGAATATGCACACGGCGAAAGGTGAGTCACACCAGATCACAGACATGGCATACAATGCACCGGGGGAGGGGGAAGGGCTGATACCAGACTTGATGAATCAGAGTGTGGAAGAAGCTCGAATAAAGATAGAGAGAGAAGAAGGAGAGAGAGAGAGAGAGAGAGAGAGAGCGAGACAGGTAAGAGAGTCTCGTCGCAGCGGAAATCGATGGTGCGAAGAATCAACGATTCGTACATCGACTCACGCATTGCGAAAGGGGAGACCGAGGGTTTGCGGTACGAATAATAATTATACACGGGACGTGTATGTAACAATCGACGATGAAACTTTTTAAATTTGATACGACTTCCTCCGACACGACGTAAAAGTTTCGCCTTACCGTTCAAATATCGTGGAAATTATTCATTTACATAGGGACGTAATGAAATTTGAATTTAATAACGATGCGTTAATTAATTAAAATTTTTAACTCGTACACATGCACAGCTGGAATGTTATTTCTCTTGCGTCTCTCGATGATACGGAATCTCTTTCGTTCGCGAGTCACGACGTCGATTCGATTCAATTCAATTTTGTAAGGATAATTAAATCGTTCGTCGTCCTTTTTGGTTTTTGTTTTGAAAAATAATTTTCAAACCTTTTTTTTGCTATCAATTGTTAAATACGAATGAAATATACGTGCGAATTTGTTCTTTCTTACTTCGAATGAATGAAACAAAAAGGGATTTTGTTGAGAATTTGTGTGTGTCTGTGTGTGAAAATATAATTCATAGATAATGGAAGGTTGATCCTCAATGAGGAAGTGACAGAAAGAGAGAGCAAGAGAGAGAGAGAGAGGGAGGAAAGTAACACAAAGAGAATAAAGAAACGTCAAGAGGATATTGCTACTCCCGCGTATTCTGCGTCTCTTCGTGCCTCTGGGTAGATTCAAAGGCACGCAATGCGAGGCTCTGCTCCACCCTCTCCTTCTCTACCCCGGCTCATGCGCAATACGTGACTCTTTTCATTGCATTACATTTAGTTTCATTGAACGAGCGAGAGAGAGAGAGAGAGTGAGAGAGAGTAAAGTCGTCTCGTTTATCCAACGAGTCCTTAGAAATCCGTCCATGAAGGCGGTTCGAGGGCTCTAATAGTCGTCGTCGAGAGACTCACACTCTTCTCTTTCTCTCTCTCTCTCTGTACCTCCCTCTCGACTTCCTGGGCATTGAGAACGACTTAACGAAGAGAGCATTGTTGCGCCTCTCGTCTATTCTTGCGTGGCTATTCGTTCAACCATCGGAGTTCTATGCGACGCGAATATCTTCCGAGAAAGAGAAAGATTTCCCCCCGCATCGTAGATCGCTCTCGCTCGCCGTCCCGCGAGCGAGTGAAGAGAAGCCTTCCCCCACTCCCTCGCGTCTCTCGGTCATGCGCGCGCGCACTAGCTCGCTCCCCCCACTCCCACTCACGCTCGCTCTCACTCTCGCTAGAGTAGAATCGTCGAGAGCGAACGAGCGAGACGAGATCGCGATTACTTACGAGGGTTCAGAGTTCAACCAATTTAGCGATGCCTCGAGCCGCAAGAAACGAAAGACATCGCCAACTTCTTGACGTCAGAAAGAGAGAAAAGTCCTTCACCGATCTTCGATGTGACCACGAGTTTTCGTATCTTGACGAGAAATGCACACAGCGTTTTCCACTCACTCTCACTCTCTCTCTCTCTCGCTGTCTCTTTATTTCTCTCTCTCTCACTTTTTTCATCCGCGCGCTGTCGTCAACGTCTTCACGGGTCGTGGCTGCGAGATCGCTTTCATATTTCGAAAGTTATTCTGCACGCGCGCGGGAGGGATGATAAAAATAACGAATATTAATAACCGCGATCATTTTTTCTTTTTCTCTTTCCTTTCGTTTTTGCCACGTTTCTTTTTCTTCTCTCACTACGACAAAGCAAAAGAGAAAAAAGAAACAACTTGCGACTCTCAAAACTTTACGTATACGCGTGCAACGTATCTCGTATGAAATTCTTTTCGCAAGGAAAACATGCAAATGGATAAATTCCTGCGGGAGGTAAAGAACGTCGTTCGTTCACGAACGAGACGACTCGTGGACCGTCAGCGACGTGTATATACGCACTAACATACGGTATATACACTTCCTCCGAGATGGTGTAGAGGAGAAAAGTTTTGCGCGAGCTCGTAGTCAGTTTCGTGTACGTAAGTTTATATCCATATCCAGGACGAATCGACAATAATGGGTTTTGCTCACCATTTTGTTTTTCTTCATTCTATACAACCATCAAAGTCATGCAGTTTTTAAAAGAATTTTTTGAATTTAAATCTTGTAAAAAAAGAAAACAAAAAAACTTTGATCGCAATTATATTGTTTTATAAATGTGTTGAATTAGACTTGAGATTTTCGTATGAGCGATATTTCTAAAAATTTATGAACTTATCTAGTCTCAAGTTACATATACAGTATAATGTAACATTCAAAAGTCAAAACATAACGTGGTAATCGAATTGAGACGAATTATTAGAACAGCCTTCTTGGCTGCAGTCAAAACGTTTTAGCAGCGTTTCTCCAATTTGATCAGCCGATGCTATTTCATACCATCCTAACCTTACTTATAGTAGCATCGTTGACAGCGGGACTCGTTCGGCCCATCTTGTTTCTCCGTTTATTTAATACTTCGAGAATTTATAACTTGGTAAATATGTGGTAAAAAGTGGTAATTTTTTTTTCCAAAATCATCGTCAATCGTTCGTTTATAATTTCTCAGTTTTTTTTATCATTCTCTGTCTGAGCATTTTGTAATTATTAATTGATATATTCTAAATTACATAATTTTCAATTGCGAATATCTCTGCAACGGGATGGTCAATGGAGTTGAAATTTTACCAACTCGTGCTGAATATCCTAAACAATATTAGTTTCAAAAATCAAAACTTTTCTGCCACGGACTGTTTTTTTAACGTACTACCTTGAGGGCGAAATTCCGCAGGGTGAAGGACACGGAGATGTCGATTCGGTCTGGAATGTCCCATATATATATATATAATGGTATTACTTTTACGGCCCTAGTGACATATACATACGTGCGCATGCGCGTGACACAAAAAGTCTCGGGGCTCGGTTATAACGGAGGCGAAAGAGCGTTTGAGGCCGAACGAAGATGAATGCATCTTGGTAAGGAAAGGAGGGAAGACGAGGAACGAAGAAGAAGAAGAAGAAGAAGAAGAAGAAGAAGAAGAAAGACGAAGATCGCTTGGGCGAGAAAGAGGGGAGAGGGCACTGTGAACGAAGGAAGAAGAAGAAGAAGAAGAAGAAGAAGAAGGAAGAAGAATAAAAAGAAAAAGAAAAAGAAGAAGAAGAAGAAGAAGAAGAGAATGGAGGAAAAAGAGAGAATATGCGAGAGGAGATGAGAGGAGAGAGAGGGAGGGGTTGGAAGAAGCTTCATGCAGCTTCACCATCCCGTGGCGCGCCCATCCTCTCTCTCGCATTCCTCGCATCCTTCGCTGCTCGGTGCGCCGCCGCTTATTGCTTTGACTCGCCGCTGATGGTGCTGCCGCTTGGGCGTTTGTTCGCTCAGCCGCGCGGTGGCGCGCGAAACAAGAACCGAGGAATCGTCGTTAAAAGAGAAAAAGATATGAGAGAGAAAAGAGAGAGAGAGAGAGAGAGAGAGAGAGAGAGAGAGAGAGAGAGAGAGAGAGAGAGAGAGAGAAAAGATCGAACAGAAGTTCGGTTCTCGATATCGATTGTGCGAGAAGGCAACATTCGCGGGAGGATCCGCGAGAGAAAAAAGAAGTGTATTCTCTAGAGAATTCCTCGCTTCTTTTGATAAGCTCTCGTCTACGTTAAATTAAAAGTAAACGATTATAATAAAAATAAACGACTGTTAATATCGAACTCGAAATAAAGAGAATTCCTCGCGTTTATTAATTCAATATCATACATAAATTCAAATAGTTATTAAAATAATTTATAATTATAATTATATTTTTTTAATTATCGATACTTATCAAATTTCATTTTTATAATTCAATTAATTGTATATTCTTGAATTTTGATCTTTTTATTATAACGATATATTTGAGGAAAAACGAGGAAACGACTTCGATCATGAAAAATCTCGTGATCGAAGTCTTCACGAAAAATCGTTAAAGAAAAAACTCGATTCGATCACGAAAAATCGTTAAAGAAAAAGTCGATTCTTGAAGTAACATCGAACATCATAACCAAAGTGAGAAGATCGAGAAGGGTCGTAGAACGATCGTTGTAAAAGTGTGAAGAAAAAAAAAAATAAAAGAAAAAAAAAAGAAAAGAGAGAGAGAGCGAACGACAAACGGTGTTATAGATCGAAGAATGGAAAATGTCGAGAAAGATGGAGAAAACCGTTCGTTCGATCGACGCGCTAGCGAAGATTCGATTATTGACAAAGAGAGGAACAGGAAGTCAGCGAAGAATATCGCGAGGAGGTACGAGAGAAAGAGTGAAAAATTCTTGAAATCGGTGAAAGAACGAGAAAAGGCGAAAGAGGGGTGGGGGTTACACCGAATCCGCGTATACCGCGGAATCTTTTATCTCCTCGTCGTTCGGAATTTCGTTGGCGCACGGACGGAATCTCGATAACGAATTTATCTCCCGAGCGCGCGCACCCCTTTTCTCTCGCTCTGATTTCTTCCTTTTATTTTGTTCCTTAACCCCTCTCTCTCTCTCTCTCTCTCTCTCACGCTCTTTCTCTCTCGTTCACGTGGCGTACTACTATTCCTCTTCCCACATCTTCGATTCGGGAATTTCTCGTCTTTTTCTGTAACCCCGGGAATCGACGACCGCGAGGCGACGCGGCAAAAGCTAGGATCGTGTCTGTATACGTAAAATCTCTCTCTCTCTCTCTCTCTCTCTCTCTCTCTCTCTCTCTCTCTCTTTCTTTCTCTCTTTCTAGTCGACTTATCCTTGCGGAATCCTCTTCGACTCGCGCGCAATTCTCCCTTCGCCTCCCTCTCACGTTCTCTTTCTCTTTCTCTTTCTCTTTCTCTCTCTCTCTCTCTCTCTGTCGCTCGCTCGCTGAGAAACCGTCCATGAAACTTATATATTTGGCCGTCGGGCCGCAGGGCGTACCAGAATCCCTCATGAGAAAAGGGATACGTATATACCGACCGGAAGACGCGAAGTCAAAAGAAAACTTTGGCTGTCGTGAGGTCAGACGTGTGTGCCACGAGGTAGACAAGAAAAAAACGGGGGTTGGGGGTAATATGGACCGATCGATTGATTCTAAGACAATTTTCGTCGAATTGACAAATCTTCGAAATTTGCCAATCAGGATTTTTGTTTTGTTTGTTATTGTCCAGAACGAAAATCAACTCGATCGATATTAACAAAATAATACTTTCTCATTTTCTCATAAAATATCGATCGATCGATAAAACAATTACGACTTTATCACGTATCGAACGATTTAATTTCTTTCCGTGGGTACGAAATATTAAAAAAAAAAACAAATAAATTTATATTTATTTATGATTTTTTTTTTATTAAACAAAACAAGGAATATAACGTTCGATAAAGATTATCGAGTTTCATGAAACGTACGAGAGTTTTTCGTCTCGTTTTTTGGTCTACTTTCGATGGTCCGTATTACCCCGCGTAATCCAAACTGTGGCGCCAAAAGAAAACTTTGACTCTCGTGAGGACCGCAATACATACATACATACATACATGCATACATACATACACACACATATATATATATATATATACATATATATATATATATAATCCCTATAACGACGAGAAGAGCACTCCAACCATTACTACGGTTCCAACGACGACCCCTCCCCCCTCCTACCAACTTCGACCCATTTTTACTATCGATTTTGCACGACGCTCTACCCCCCGACTTGTTTGTCCACAGTTTTCTTTTCTTTTTTTTTTCCGCACGCGAGACGTCCGAGCATATTCGCTCATTGATATCCCTCTTTATTTCAGACTATGTAGGTACGTATCTACGTAGCTCTATAGTTGGATAGAGAGAAAAAGAAAAAGAAGAAGAAAAAAAAAAAACTTACGTAGTTACGCCGAGTTTCCCGTTTATTTTTTCACCGCGACGTTCGGTGAAGGATCGATGCCCGTATCGCAGACCATTTCTTCTTTTGAACTTTTCGATTCCCATTTCGAGATGCGCCGTCGTGCGAGCGCTATTGAAAAAGCCCGAAGAGAGAGAGAGAGAGAAAGAAAAAAAAAGAGAGAGAGAGAAAGGTCGTTCGAACATGGAAATATACGCGGTGAATAAATCATCCATCTCGTATGGAATATGGATCGCGCGAATCCTCGACGAATATTGGAAAGAGAGCGGGGTGGGGGTATGCGAAGGCTTCGAGCAAAAGAGGAATACGAAACGAACGATGGAAATAGAGAGTCGAGGAAAAGATCGGCTTTCAATTATGAGATGATGATACTCTTATTGAAAGTACAAAAAATAAAGAAAAAGAAAAAGAACGTCGATGTCGAAGCACGTATCGAACGAGTTGACCCAATTTTCTATGAGAGAAAAGACCAATTCGCAATATCGCATCGACAACGATTTTCTTTCTTTCTTTCTCTTTTAATTCGTATTTAATCTCGCATATTTTACGATCTAATCAAAGAATCGTATCGAACCGATGTAAAATTAAACGAGAGATCTGTCTTTCTCCATTTCAATATCGTCGATTAAATGGAGAAAATTGTGAAATTGGGGAATTGTAATAATTCTCGTCGCGAGGTAAATTTCCGATCGAATATTTGAGAAATATTTTGTGAATTAATTTTAGACGAAAGCAAATCGAGTCAAACTCGAGTCCCGGAAGTCGATCTTCGATCTCGACGACTTGTACCTCGGGTGAGTGAATTTTTTGTTTTTTTCGTTCGAAATAATTACGCGAGCGTCTTCTCGATTAATCTTACAAGTCGCTAATTAATGAATTAGAAAAATAAAAGGGACAAACAAAATTCTCCCGGTGACAATTTATCTCCTAGCAGCGTCGTAAGAATTCATCGCTCTTTCGACACGATACTTCGAACGTTCTAATCGTTACCCAATCGCCCAAAAATTCTCGTTCGAATGAAACCGTTTGTAAAACGAAGCGAATATTTACCTTCGACAGTCATCCCGGACTAATGTAAGCCACATGGCAACAGCGATATCTCTCTCTCTCTCTCTCTCTCTCTTTCTCATCTGCCCATTCACCTATTTCAGCTTGAATAGAGAACTACCGAGAGAGAGAGAGAGAGAGAGAGAGAGAGAGAGAGAGAGAGAAAGATCCCTCCTTTATCTCCCGTTTCCCTCGATTATCTCGCGTGTAGCTTCGACAGAAACGCGCTATGAAAGAGAAAGAGACCGAGAGAGAACGAGAGAGCTCTTTTCGTTGCAGCAGCAATCGACTGTGTGCGCAAGTTTCGACCTGTCGGTCGTGAAAGAGAGTGAGAGAGAACAAGGGAGTGGGGAGAAAAGGATCGTGCGAGAGCCAAGTAAGAAGAAGAAAAAGAGGAAGAAGGAAAATAAGAGAACACACACACACACACACATATATATATATATATATATAGCACGAAAGGCATCGGCGCAGGCTCGAACCTGATGCGTGCGGGTACGTTCAGGTATAACAGGTTCGGTCGGGCATCGCTGTTGAGAAATATTTCCCCCTCTCCATTATTATACATACACAGACATATATGTGTATATGGTTTTTTTTGTTTATTTTATTTTTTATTTTTCAGTTACTCTCACTT
This sequence comes from Netelia virgata, assembly GCA_951802705.1. Taxonomy (NCBI): domain Eukaryota; kingdom Metazoa; phylum Arthropoda; class Insecta; order Hymenoptera; family Ichneumonidae; genus Netelia; species Netelia virgata. Next base: position 1,300,627 of record OX637864.1, on the reverse strand, counting down.
TACCCCGAGGTCCGTCTTCTTCTTCTTCTTCTTCTTCCCACATCCCCTGAGTCAGTGTGTGCGCCAAATATGTACGAAGCTATAGTCTCAGGGTCCCAGCGTGGCTGCCCTCGCGTGCTCGCGCGAGACGACGACCATTATGGCGAGCGCGACTCTCCTCGAGAATCGAGCGTGTCTCTCTCTCTCTCTCGGTCCACTCTCCCATTCTTCATAATTTTCTTCCTTCTCTCTCTTTATTCTTCGATCGAATCCGACGTTTTGAGAATTCCTAAATTCGACAATCGTTGAAATTTGTCTTTCTATTCGCTTTCTCTCTCTCTCTCTCTCTCTGTGTGTTGTGAATTGAGAGGATAAATAATTTATGAAAAACGGTCGAGAGTTTGTCAGAGTGGAGATTTCTGACTCGTAAACGCGATGGATGCGAAGCGAGATATTATTAGCTCGAAAAATTTGCGACTTGATTCGTACTTGTAGGATTTTATGTGTTAAATTTAAGTCAGGGAATTTAGAAGCGTCAATTCCTTCGTCGCTCGTCGTTCGCAATTGGATCGAGGGAAATTGTGCTCGAGGGGGTCGAGTAGGCCAATTGGCTATAGTGACGTAACGAGTCGTTGTTTCCTCTGGAATGTGAGAATTGTTTTGCATTCTCTTCAAAGAAATATGCATGTGTGTGTGTGTGTATGTTAAAAAAAAAAAATACGAAATAATTTTAAAAACTTGAAAAAAACAGGAAAAAATTAAAAATTCCTCGATGGAGAACAATTTTTTATTCATATTTTTATTAATCAATAAAAATGGAGTCTATTTTTGTTTTGTGTAAGTAGAAAAAACGGACGATATTGGGAAGTATATTCTTGTGCGAAGACAGGAGAGAAAACGAGGTTTTCGAACGGCTCAAGGTCAAAGGGTCGATAGGCGAAACAGAGGTCACCTTGACCGAGCGAACGTCTTCCATTTCGATTTTTATGACTAATTGTCGTTACGGACACGAGTCCAATGTCATACAGTTTTCGACAATTTGTGAAGAAGAAAATAAAGAGTAATAATAAGAAGGGAAAAATAAAAATAAAAAATAAAATAAAAGAAAAGCAGCAACCCTGGCAAGAAATTTTCGCTGATGTCCGCAACTCATCGTCTCTCCCATTCGTCGTGAGTATAGCGACGTATTTGCACCGCATGCCCGTGAAGTTATTTCTCGTGGCTAATCCCCCGGACCGCGAACGAATGACTGAATAGCGACAAAGCGACGAGACTCTGTCGTCTCAAGCGTGTGTTTCGTTCCTCCACTAACTCTCTCTCTCTCTCTCTCTCTCTCTCACTCTCTTTCACTCGTGCAAAATGTCGTCAGCAATGGTGGGTTTTATATACACGAGGATTCGATGGCGAACCGAAATACCGGAGGAGCCACGCCGGTGCGAGAGAGAGAGAGAGAGAGAGAGAGAGAGAGAGAGAGAGAGAGAGAGAGAGAGAGAGAGAGAGAGAGAGAGAGAGAGAGAGAGCAAACAGCGGGTCATTGATTCTACCCCGGCAACGTGCCAATGTGCTTCGCTTCTTTCGACGGTCCTCTCTTTCTCTCTACGTTCGCCAGTTTTACGAACCAACGAGAGACGAGGACAGAGGCTAACCACGTTTCTACAACTTTAAACGTCGCTATATACACGTCGGTCCAGTATGACTCGATATATTTCCTTTTTGTTTTTGTTTTTGTTTTGTTTTTTCCAGAGGATGCAAGAAAAGAGAAAATATTTCAACGACGATCGAGCACTAAAATCAAGAATTTCAACCTTCCGTTTGAAAACGTAAACGCCGTGCGAAGTTCCGTCGAACGAACTCGTTTTCCTTTTTTAATCTGTAAAATTCGAAGTATTTTTGTTTTTCGATACTTTGTTTTCGACGATGAGAAAAATGAAAATCGATAAATTGTTTTATTCAATTTAAAAGGAAAAAAAAAAACAGAAAAAATATTCTCCCTATTTATGTTATCGTACAATAAAATTAATTAAAATTTATATAAATAAAAACTGAAATTATTATCAAAGATCTTCGACAAAATCGATAATAATATTTCCCAATCGGTTATTCCGATTTCCGTCGTGACCTAAGACGCGGTTGACCTCTATTTTTCCCCGGAATAAATTAGACAACTGGTCCAGCAAAAAAAAAAAAAAAAGGTCCGAGGGTCGTCGCTAAGTAGCGCGTAATCCTCGTATTTTCGTTTAAAGGCTCACGCTTCGCGTGTGCGCGCGCACGTGTAGCGACTCTAATCTCCGCGATGATCCTCCTTGATTGACAAAATCCTGACCTTGTTGAAGGAAATTTTCATTTACGAGCGCCTCAGCCTCCGCTCGGTTTTAACGTTAGTCACGGTGAGTTATCTCCCGCGGTATCTCTCTCACTTCATCCAGTAACGCCGCAAACTTCTTCGTGTGCAAAGAGAGACGCGCAATTCTACTCTATCGTCCTCTTAAGACTCACACATGCTAGTCCAAGAGAGAGAGAGAGAGAGAGAGAGAGACATAAAGAAAGACAGAGAAAGAGAGAAAGAGAGAGAGAGAGAGAGAGAGAGAGAGAGAGAGAGAGAGAGAGAGAGGGCAAGAAGTTACGTCGGTGCTTTCGCGAGTGCAACCTTAACCAGTCGTTCCACGCTCGAGCGTCGTAGATGTCGGATGATTATATCGACCGCTCGCGTGGGTGGAGGCTGGAGCGAAGCCAGCAAAGCCGCGGTTAAGCTACAACGCACCGAGCGAGAAAACGGCTATCCCTCCGTTATACGTATAACGCGAAAACAACTCGCTATAGATATATATATATATATATATAACTCTCGACCATATAAAACCGTACGTATATTCCTCGCGTTCGCGCTAGAGATTCGTCCGGAATATTAAAAAAAAAACTGCTTCCTACGTACGTTATCATCGTTCGTTGGTTTTTTTTGTTTTGTTTTTATCTCGAGCGCGAAAACCCACGGTAAAACTTGTCACTTAGAAGAATTTCTTTTTATTCTCGCTTTTACGAAGAAATTTGCCTACTCGTTTATCCTTATTTTTATTCTTTATACGAATTTTTTAATTCAAACTACTTAAAAAACGAAAGTTTTAGTTTTTTAGTTTAGTTTAGTTCGAGTAAATTTATTTCGAATCAAATTACTTGAAAACAAAAAAATGCTGAAAATTAAAAAAAAAAACAATTCTTCTTATTGAAAATAATTTTCTTATTAAAATTAACGAGTCGATGTTATCGTAAAAATTACGAGGCGTGTTACACACGAAAAAAGAACGAAAACAGGTAGATGGGGGGTGCGGGGGGTAGCGAAGGAGTAGCGACGAGGCAAAACAGTGTTTGAGTTCGGAACGAAGCAATCGCGAACGTTTCAAAAACGTTTACTCGGTTCAACCCTGGCGTTTTTTCCTCGAGTGGAGGAGCAGCAAAGTACCCCACCTTGAATTGTATATCCACGTCTCATCTCACCCACTTTTACCCCCCCCCCCCTAACCTACCTCCTCTTATTTCTTCCGCCACGTCATTCTCTTCTCGCGTTCTCTACTTTGACCCCCCTCCCACCCTTCGCCGTTTTCCACCACCGGCATTTTCCTCGAACGCAACGGACTATCCGGAGAAAAAAATACGCGCGCAAAAGGTCGGAGGAAGGGCACGTGGTAATATGCCTCGCGAATCCTTCCTTTTGCACTCTATTTTATTTCTCGAGAGAACGCTGATGTAAAGAGGGATGAAGGGAGAAAGAATGAGACAGTGAGAGAGAGAGAGAGAGAGAGAGAGAAGGGAATGTAGGACACGAAGTGAAACGATAGAAAATGTAAAACGTAGTAAGAGTGAAAGAGCTAAGAATTTGCGCGAGGGATAAATTTATCGAATGACGGTCGTGCCAACGGGGAAGAAGAAGAGGAGAGGACGAAGCGAAGGGTGGAACGAAACAAACAAAAAAAAAACAAAAAAAAACAAAAAAAGGGAAAAAGGAAAAAGGAGCTAGAGTAAAGAAAGGATAACGAGAGGTTTGCGGTCGTCGAAAAAGCTTCTCGGTTTCTTTCTCACGGACGTTTCACCGACGTTGAAACGTTACGATACGTGTTATTCGACCTCCTTTCCTATTTTCCGCCTTTCGCAGCGCAAATTGGAGCGACGCTTGATCCCATTCGTCGTCGTGGCACTCCGCGCGTTTCCCTCGGGGGTCAGGGGGGAGGGGGTCAAAAACCGTGGTACTTTTAGCCGAGACAAGCCATTTTTCTTGGTTCTCTATTTATCGAATTGTGCTCGTACGTACTTGGCTGACGTAGTTTGTAGAGGAACGCGAAGAGGAAGAGGAAAAAGAAAACAAAGAAGAAGAAGAAGAAGAAGAAGAAGAAGAAGCAGAACAAGAAGAAGAAAAGAAGAGGATGAAGAAGAAAACAAAGAAGAAGAAGAAGAAGAAGAAGAAGAGGAAGAAGAAGAAGAGGAGGAGGAAGAAGAAGAGGAGGAGGAAGAGGAGGAGGAAGAGAGACCACGTACGACGTTCTCGCCAAATTGAATTTAAGGGGACGAGCCCGCGCGTCGGAGCATCCCCGAGGACAGAGGGTAAAAATCGGTTCTGGTGTTCTTCCGTCACTGTCGTCGTCGTTCGTGGACGGTGAACCAGCCAGAGAAATGAAATAGAAAAAAGAAAAAGATATAACAAAAAAGAAAGAAAACAAAACAGCAGAAAATGTGAAATAAAAAGAACGTAAACGGACGGAAAACAATCACTGCAAAGTCTGTTCGTTTGTGCGACGAGGCACGAGAGGAAAAAGGAAGAAGGAGAAAGAGAGGGAAAAGGAGGAAGAGGAGAAACAGGGAGAACGAACGATATCGCGTGAGCTGAATATAATATGCTGCGTGAAAGAATAGAAGTATGAATAGAAATATGACGCAGAAGATGATGGAAGAAGAGAGAAAGAAGAATAAGGAGAAAGAGCGAAGAGAGGAGAAAAGAGGGGTGCGAACGCGTCGAGTCATTAGGTCGATTGTCGAGAGTTTCACGACGGGGCGAGAACCGAGAGATATCGCCTACGGGCTCGACCGATGCCAATAGCGATATTTATGATTGGAGAGAGCGAGAGAAAAGGGGAAAGAGAGAGAGAAGGAGAAAGAGAGAGAGAGAAGGGGCAACAATCGAAAGAAAAACTGCTGCGAATAAAGACCATTGTACGCGGTTGGCGAGAAGTGTGAGATCGACCGGGAATCGTTTTCGCGATTCTCCGCTCTCGCGCGCCCCCTGGATTATACCCAAGGGCCTATTTCTCTCTCGAAAATCATTTTCTACATTTCTATTGAAAATTTTTCCTTAACTTCAATTGTTTTTTTTTTTATTCATTTGGATGAAAAAAGTTTACGAGTTTTACACAAATAAGAATATTATTATAGACAACGGTAATAACGTTGATAATAAAAAATAAACAATTTTAAGGGAGTAAAAAATAAAAAGGTTGCGAACAATTTGTAAATAGGAGAAATTTTCTATGGTTCTGACTTTGAGGATAAAAAGACAGACTAGAGATTAAGGAGAGAAGAAACGATGAAAATTCAAATGAAGAACGAGAGTCGCGGTTGGGGTTATTCCCGCTGGTCGCAAACTCGGAGATTAGAATTACTGCGGAGAAAACGTAAGTACGGGGAGAGATAATGAAAGCACTTCGTTTACAATGTTACAGTAACAACGAGGGGAGAATATTCTCTAGTGTATTTATATATGTCGCTCTTCGTTCTCTCTCTCTCTCTTTCGTTAAACTTTTGATAACACAACTAGATGCAAGACTTGATCCTCGAAAATTCCGTTGAGTTAATTACGCTAAAATATTCACTTTTTTCCTACTTTTTGTTTCCCTTTTTCTTTCTTTTTTTTCATAATGAACTCGCTTCATTGTAATTTCTTTATTTTTCCATTTTCATCATTTCTTTCTTTCTTTCTTTCTATCTTCCTTTCTTTCTTCTATATCTGGATCTTTTGGTCTCAACAAAGCGCCGTTAATTACTCGGGGGGCGAGTTAATGCCAGCCTTCCGCTTCAACGCACGGACTTACGAGAATTATACATAAATGTGTGTGAGTTTTATATGGCCTAGGTTGGAAAAGTGAGTGAAAAGAGTGAAACACGCCTTGTGCCACGTTTCCAAACTGTAGAAAAAGGGAAAAGATTCATTGTTGAGCTCTCGCACACTTCTTCGCTTCTTTTCTCATTCATCTAGTTTCGTTATATTATATACTATAATATAATAGTCTATATGTATATACTCAAATATATACTTATATATAAGCTACACCCAAGGTTCACGAGCGACCCGATGATCCATAGTGGAATCTATTCAAGATCTTACGAATAACTGTAGAGCCAAAAAAAAAGAGTAAAATCCGCAAAGACGATAAATTCTCGTTCACTTAAAGAAATGAACGTCCTGCTCGAAAAAAAACCCCTTATAATTTTTCTTTCATTCGCATAAAAATAAACAATTACTTTCTATCAAATTCATGGAAGAATATTTGGGTCGGCGAGACAAATTTAAAAAAAATCAATCTAAACACTTCAAATTTTGTTAAGTTTTTTAAACCACAAATTATTATTTTGTTTTTTTTCCTTTTTCATTCAACGTCCGCAACATCGAATGGAAAACACGATTATAATTCCAATGTACAAATTCTTCGTCGAATCGTTACGGCCTGTTCTCTCTCTCTCTCTCTCTCTCGCTCTCTCATGGTCGAAAAAAGCATCGAAAATGCGAAAAAGTCGTACCCAATAGTTTCCTGCTTTGTCCGCCAGAGGGACGCGCGTTTACAGGACAAAAGTGGATAACGGGGACACGAGGGGGCGAAAATAGGGTAACGGGGGTGTAGCACGGTGGTCTGCCGCATCGTAAAAAGACCGGGTAAAAGGGGGGGGGGGGGAGTTCAGAGTTCAACGGAAAGACAAACTCGGCCAAAATTCGTTGAACAAAACCGTGAGACGAGGCGCGGTGGTGAAACGGTGGTAGAGAAGGGAGAGAGGGCAGAATTCCAGAGAGCGGGTCAGGCCATTCAGAGATTTCCGGGAACGGTAATGGCGCATGGGACGCGCGCGCGCGCGCGCGCAATATATAGATAGAGAATTTTGGACTCTGGTTCGAAGCTTCCCGTCGGTCCGTTTTGGTCCACAAAAAAAAGTAAAAAGAAAAACGATTCCCGGAGAACGGTATGTGTTATTACGTGTGAGAATAAATGACGACGACAACAACAACGCGCCGATTCGAGGAATGAAAAGCTCGAAACGAGAGAGAGAGAGAGAGAGAAAATTGGGAACAAAATCGTTGAAATTTGGCGAATTCGCGTGAACTCGAAGTCAAACGAGGGACGAAAATCCGGGATGAAATCGATCGCGTAGGGAGAAGGGATAGGAAATGAGGGCGAGTTCGCGGAGAGAGGCGCCAAAGATATGAAAGCGAGAAACGTGACGCACGCATGGTAAAGATCGAGCACGATAAATTGGGGTCGTACGTGAAAAAAAAAATCAACTAAAGTTATACAAATATTTTTAAAAATTCATTTTTTTTTTTGCGAAATTTTCCTTTTTTTTCGACGAAAGCCAAATAATTCGCAATTTTCGACCGTTATTCTCGATACAATAGGGTGAATTTTAACAAAAACGTTCGCGTCGTATTTGCGAGAGAAACCTGCGAATTTCGTCGAATTTCGTAAAATTCCCAAAATTACAAAATCTTTCTTTCTAAAATTTCTAAGATTTCTAAAAAAAAAAGTGAAAAATTTCTCGAAAAACAATGCGAAACTTTGCAAAAATTTCGATAAATCTTGGAGTACAACCTATGGAATAGAACGTGGCGGGAACAAATACTCGCGTGTACGAAACATCGTTCGTGCACGAATAAAAGTTGCAAGAATGCAGGTTGCAGGTATACACATGGATATAGATATATATTTAAAGGGAGAGAGAAATAGGGGGGGGGGGGGCTATTTCACGGAGATTTATCCGGGACGATTCACACAGTAGGGCGATCGCGCAGGCGTTCTAGTGGCTTTGCGAAAGAGAAGAAGAACAGAGAAGAACATGGGAACATACGAGGGAACACAGGAATTTAAGGGCGGGAGGAGGAGGAGGAGGAGGAGGGGATGAGTAAGCGAAACAGCGAGAAAGAGAGAGAGAGAGAGGAAGGCAGAGAAAAGAATTTATGCGAACTTCGCGAGGCTAACGAGGGCGGGCATTCGCGGTACGAAGTCGAGACCGAAGAGATCGGTTCTCCCACAGAAAGAAGAAAGGTGAGGCAAGGACCGGTGCTTGAAAAATGCCAAAAGTGCAAGGGAGCGAGCGTATGAGACAGAGAAAGAGACCGAGAGAGAGAAGAAAAAGATAAATTAAAAGGAAGAGGAGAAGTCTCGAAGAGGATGGAAGAAGAAAAAGATGAAGTCAAAGAAGAAGAAGAAGAAGAAGAAGAAGAAGAAGATGAAGAAGAAGGGAGGAGAGAGAGAGAGATAGAGAACTGGACGAAAAGGCGCCGCGTGCGAGAGGTACGAGGTATACGAACGAAAAGACGACTGAAAAGGACCTTAACGTTTCGATCCTCGGTTTGGTTTCGCCTGGCTTGGCTACGAAGCATGGTAGAGGCGAGTAGCAGCAGCAGAAGCACCAGAAACAGCAGTAGTGGTAGCAGCGAGGCTGCAAAGAATAATAATGAGTGGGACCCCCGAGGAACGAAGGGGATGGAGGGGGGGCTGGATGAAATACCAAGAGAGAAGAAAGACAGAGAAAGAAAGAGAATGAGTGAGAAGTATTAGGGTTTGGGAATATGTGTGTTACAGTATCGCATTATACGGTATAGTACGCTATATGTATAGAACGAGAGAGTGAGAGACATATATATATATAGGTAGATAGATATACGGTTTGTAACAAGTGCTGTATATATATTTATATACCTATATTTATAAAAGTAAAGGGAGAAAGAACAAGGCGATGCCGCGTGCGACTAAGAGCTACGACGAACGAGGACGACGAGAGGACGACGAGAGGACGACAACGACGACGACGACGACGAGAAGAGTCCACCCTAAGAGAAAGACTGCTACGAATAATAATGAGTATCGAGGAACTCGCGAGAGAGGAATGAGAAGGAAACGAACGAGGTATGGTGCAAAGTACGAACCCTTTTCGCCTGTTTCATACCCCAAAATCCCCTTTCTTGTCACCCTTGAGCAACGATTCGTAAAGTTTTCATAAAGTGCAAATTTCCTTTTTTTTTTTAGGATATACGAAAAATTGTTGGTTTGTTGAACTTTTGAGGATTTTAATCGAGATGAAAAGTACTAGAATAATAAAAAAAACAAGGAATTTCGTCCGGAAACGATTACTTGGTTGTAAGGAAAGTATTTTTTGATAGAAAATTATTCTCCGTCGTATTTCATTTTTTACTGGAATCTTTCCAAAGGTTTTTCCTTTTTTCAAGAAACAAAAGAGAAGAAGAAGAAGATGAAGAAGAAAAGAGAAATCAAATGAAATGGTCCATGTGTGTGGCAAAAATCCACAAGTGGAAACTATCCAGGTAATACAGCCAGAATATAAGAATTTATCTGTATTATACATCTCATCTCATCTCATCTCATCTCATCTATATATATATATATATGTATATATAATGGAAGGATACAAAAGTACCTCGGGTCCCCTAACGATCCTGCGAGAGGTATTTCTGGGCGGCAGATATACACGAGGGAAGCCCCGAGGCGAACTTCTTCGCGCATCGGAAGAGGCCAAAGGCCACGTGGAATGCAGACACGTAACGCACGCAGAATGTTGCGCTCCATGAGAGACAGAGAGAGAGAGAGAGGGAAGGATGAGAAACGAAAAAAAAAAAAGTGAAATAAAAAATTTCTGACCGGATCGCGTAGGTCCGATACTTTATCTCACCCTCCTTCTGCTCTCTCCGTCTCTCTCTCTCTCTTTCTCTCGCGCAGTCTCGTGTTTTCCGTTTCCACAAGAAGGATGATGGAGGTTTGGGAATTAAAAATAAAACAAAAATATATACAATTATACCGGCTAGGAAAAATGATCGAGAATCCGCGAGTGCTCGACATGTTTCAATTTTTCGATCGATGTTCCTTCGTTCCTCCGATCGTGTTCTTACTCGGCAAGGTCATGGCGAGACGAAACCGCCGAACATGTAAAATTACGACAAAAAGAACGAGACGAGAGATCGTCCGGAATACTGGTCCGATTTACATACCTACATACCTATATATATATATATATATATATATATATATATATATATATATATATATATATATTCCGCGCTACCGATAGTTCGCGTTCGCTCTTTTCGCGGTCGGGAATGCCCTTTGGATTTCGTACTCTCGGTGTGTGTCTCAAAAACCGCAAAGAGAAAGAGAAAGAGAGAGAGAAAGAGAAAGAGAGAGAGAGAGAGACGCGCATAGCTCCAGCGCGCGAACAGGTTTTTCAGGAGGTAAAGAGGGGGCCCACCGAAGAGTCGAGAAAAAGAGAGAGAGGCGCCCGCAAAACGAAATAAGAAGATAGGAAGAATTCGAAGGAAAGAAGAAGAGGAAGAGAAATAAAACAACAACGAGAGAGAAAGAAGGAAGAACTCGAGAAAGAGAGACAGAGAGAAAGATAAAAAGAAAAAGAAAAACCAAGGGAAAATAGCCGGTCCGAGGGAACTTCGTTTTCGATGGTGCTGCTCGCACGAAAAGAGAGAGGGATTGCCTTCTTCTCCTTCTTCTCCTTGTTCTTCATCTTCTTCTTCTCCATCCCTTCTTCCTTGTCCGTAACGCGAATACCACGAGAGAAACGTAGAATCGGAGCGCGTTCCCGCCCGCCCGATTCCCCATTCGAGTGTCGAAACGAGTCGAGTCATAAGAGAGAGTACTAAACCCCTCCTCCTCCTCCTCCTCCTTCTCATCCTCCAGCCTCCCCCCCCCCCTCATCGCTCCCTCGCTATATACGTACGGCAGACTTTACTAGCTGCGAGGGTCCATCGATCTTTTCCGCAGGTTCTCTCTCTCTCTCTCTCTTTCTCTCTTCGCGTCTATATGTTTCTCTGTCACGTATATATGTGTGTGTGGCTGTGTGTGTTTTATATTCGCTCTTCTCCGGTCGAAACCGTGTCGCCCGGGGTCCTCTCTCGCGCCTTTGCCACGCCGGGAACGAACCGTGTGAAACTTTTAATTAAGAGGCCCACGCGCGAGAGAACCTCGCCGGTTCGCGAGATGCTCTGCTCTCTGTTCTGTTCATTCTCTCCCTTGTTCTCTTTCTCTGTTTATCTCACAGGGTAAAAGTCTATATATATAGATATATATAGAGCGAAACCTGCGAGGAACAGAACTTGAAGAGATTCTGCGAACGAGCATGTTGCGTTGGACGAGTCGTGGGTGAGAAGAGAAAGAGAGAGAGAGAAGTGTTGGTGAACGAAATTAAACGAGCACGTGGATGAGAAATAGTGGAAAATTCTATGAGAGATGAATCGATTCTTTCGGTAGAGAAAACGAGAAATTTATTCAAGAACGGACGTTGATTGGACCGCCTGGTGAACAAATTTGTCGCGGACTGTAAATTGTAATTTTGCAACGTAGATTTTTCGAAAGAAAAAAACAAATGGACATTTTTTTCCAAACGCAATTGAACATAAGAAAATTTAGAAAACGAAATCATACGAACATATCGTTGGATTGAAAATAAAATAAAATGTAGATCGAGTTAATTGCGGTATCTTATCAATCGTAGCCATGACAGTGATCGACTGTGCGAGTGTTGACATAATCGCCAGTCAATTGTTTTTATTATTGGAAAAAGTGTGAATTGCGTCGTTTCGTTGCAGATTTCTTCACATACGTTTGTTAGAACAAAATCATTAAAAATTGTGAGTTTTGCGTAACAGGCAAAAACTTGTTTTTTTAATAATAAATTCCTTGTAAAATTGATATTTGATTTTAAATGTAAAAACTCATCGACGGGCAAAATGGGGTGTGCATCTTTCCCGACACCGTGTGCTTACAATTTTTTATATTATATACAATTTTTGTAGATTGGTATATAATTATAAAAGCTAAAGCAAAGAAAACTACTAGAAAGTCGTTTTTTAAAGAGATGGATATTGGTAAAACAGAAAATACTTCATGTCTTTATTGCTCAGGACGATACTTGGACTCCGATAAAGATTGAATCGTGTGTTCTTCATGTTTTGAGTGGTCACATTGTAGCTACTCAAGTATCGATGGCAAAAATGAGGAAGCTACTCATATTTGTGTGTTTTGTCGTTTTTAGATCAGGAGAAAGAGTGTACCCCATCTTACAGGACGAATCGGGTAAGATGGGGTCTTACCCGACCTATCGGGTAAGATGGGGTGATCGCTAATTTTCTATAAATTCTTATTTTATAACGAGTACAATGATTAGACGTTCTTAATTCCATGTGATTATTCAAAACGGATAACAAATTGACTAAATAAGATTAAATACGATTTAAAAACTACAAAAACCTATGAATCATTGAGTTTTGAACCTTAGCTACCCCGTCTTCCCCGGCTTTCCCCTACTCACCTTTTCCTCGAGAGCCGGTCCGTTCTCCATCGCGTGCATAATCGCATCGGAGATTCGAGTGTCGAGCTGCCTGACCGCTCTCTCGGCGTTGAGACCGAGGGGATCGGTTCTACCGTCGACCGCGACCACGAGACGTTCCACCGTCTCGACATAGCCGGACCACGCGAGATCCAACTCCGAGGCCGGTTCCGTCAAACATCCTCTGCGATTGTAATAAAAACAAACAAAAAAAACGAAAAAATGTGTAATATTTCCAAAAAATTTTGTTTTTTATACGAAGGAAATTCAACCGACCTCATGACGTTGGTGCAAAGACCACCGCATGGTCTGACCGTGGAGACGATCCCGGCGCACTTTGGGCAATAGGTCATGCGCAATAACGCCTCGTAACAAGCGCCTTGTTGCGGGCTCGTGCCATAGAAGAGAACGCTGTCCGTACGATCGAGGACCCTTCTGCCGAGGGTGAGCGCCTGTATGAGTACCCTCGTTGCCTCGAGACTGGTGCCTACGCTACGCGATATTTGTTTCGGTATATCGCCGAATGGCTGAATTTCTTCGATCGCGTCGTAAAGACAGCGCTTGAATTTGTCCGTAAAATCGTGCTGGCGCGGATTCACCGCGTGATGATAAGCGATCGGGAATAGACGTACGAAAAATTCGTTGAAACGTTCTTGCAGCAATTCGCGAGTGAGCGGCTGTTGCAACGTGTCCGGCGTGTTTTCCGGCGATACGTAATCGACCATCGCCTGATAAAGCGCCCTTATCGACGGCCTACTCAGTACCGCCATCGAACGATACACCTGATCGAACAACGTCAGTGTCTTGTTCTCGGATTGTCTCGCCAGGGCCGTCACGGTTTCTGCAACGAGAATGAAATTAAAAATTAATTTCTTTTTCTTTTTTTTTTCGTTTGGTTTTTGTCGAATTAAGAAATGAAATAAAAATTATGAAAATATGTTTTTTTTTTATATAAGTAGGTAATTATCGTTACAATCGTTGTTAATGTTATCGAATACCATATGATACGATATAAATTATAATAAATATAAATGTACAATATAAATAAATGTAAAACAAAAGTACGATATAAAATTTGAAAAAAAAACGAATGAATGATTTTAGTCGAAAAATTATAGCAAAGTGCATTAAATTATTATTGTCGTTCGGAAGAATTAAAAACTAATTTCTTTTTTGTTCGTTTTAACGAATTAATTAATAAGACTAAAATAAAGAACAAAATATTTGTTTCTTTATAAAGATCGTTACGATCGTTGTTGCCGTTGTCGAATAAAATATAATACGATATAAATTATAATAAATAGAAATAAATGTAAAACAAAAGTACGATATCAAATTTGAAAACAAAGAATGGGCGAATTTAGCCAAAAAATTATCGATACTTGCATTAAATTATTATCGTCGTTCGGACCAATCGTAAATGAATTTTGAATGAACCGGATAAAGTTTCGATACTGACGCGCGAAACGCAGGACAATCGTAAATGAAACCTCTCTCTCTCTCTCTCTCTCGTAATTTGGGGCCTGTCACGGATTGGTAATAAGCGACCAACGTACAACCATTCGGACCAGCCGGACGCCCACAGATTTGCGTTGCATTCTGACGAAGAGAGATAGAGAAAGGGGTCGAGAGGGGGGAGGGGGAGAAAGAGAGATCAAGAGCGAACGGACACAATTGGTGCGGTGTTGTGCGTAATTCGATAGTCTCGGTAATTCGTCGAGGGACCTGCGGCACCCCCACCCCCCTATGGTTGGTTTCATAATCCCCTATTTCTGTCTCTCTCTCTCTCTCTCTCAACCCTCATCCTCCCCTCCCCCTCAAACCATCCAGTTTCTCCTCGAACCCTGGGGCTCTCACTCTCTCTCTTTCTCTTTCTCTTTCTCTTTCTCTTTCTCTCTCTCGTTACAGAAACCTCCGGGCAACGGGTCATTCGGTTCATTCGCTTTGAGAGAGAAAGAGAACGAGGGAGAGAGACGGAAAGAGAGAAGGTGCGGGCGGATTATCGATACGCTCGTGTACACGTGAAAAACACTGGCCACTCTCTCGAAAAGCTTCACCGAACCGTTCAACGAGTGACAATAAACCGGTATTCGATACAGTTGTATATATATATAATTATAAGTACCTATACACAGGACTGTCAGACTTTGGGACTATTTTAATCGGACGAATATCGATAATATCGATTTATTTATCGTCGTACTTTCCAACCCCCGGTTTTATCGGACGAACGAAATTCTATGTAACGTACCGATCTTTTACGTCGAAGCACATGGTAATTTTGACAAAACGCGCGAATAGAATAATTTGTCGAAAGAAATTGAAAATTTGTAAATTCAAATATTCAAGAATTTGAAAGTTCAAAAATTTGATAATATCAAAAGATGAAATTAGGACAGAATAATGAATCGAGAATCGTGTAAAATATAAGATCGATCGGCACAAAAATTAGAAACAAGGCGAAGAAAAAAATGTTACAAATTTGTCATAAATTCGAACGAAAAAATTGTAAAATTTCATAATTTCTCGAAACTATCGACGTAACTCATTCCAATGTGGTGTATATAAAAATACATCTAGGAATATATATCGCGAGAACAACGAAATTAGTCATTTTGATGTCGGTAGGTCGAGCCCCGCGCTGAGTCACCTGGAAGAGGGAGGGAGAGGGATTGGGGGAGAGGCGGAGAGATTGGACGCGCGCCCTACAATATACACCCGCTAAATATAAAGTCCGGTAGAGAGAGTGCCCCCTAGACACTCGACCGAAGACTCTTCGAAAACGATACAACGAACATTTTCTCCGTTGAATTCTCGTACCTATACTCGAAGAGAAGAGAGAGAAAAAAGAAAAACGTAGACGAAATGTGTCGAAGTTTGTTTCGAGGTATTATCAAACATCGTGTACCCGTTACCTCTCACCCACCCCTCGACCTTCCAACGCTGTATTCTCGAAGGTATCGTCCCGTTTTTCTAACTTTCTTCTAAGTTCGACAAAATTCACAACGCGATCCTCGTACGGACACTTCGGTAAAATCCAACGTCTAACACGCGAGCGTTCTATTCTCGTGGGAGACGGGGAGGGGGGGGGGGTACAAGAACGAAATCTTGTTTCCCTCTCTCTACGTCTTGAACGACTTTTTCGTCTTTTCTTCTCGCGTTCGTTGTTTTTTTTCTCTCTCTCTTTCTCTCTCTTTCTCTCACGTGGTCGTTCCAGGATCCTCGACTTCGAAGCAGACAATAAACTCTCTTGCCTTCTCGCGGTTGTCCCGGCGCTCTCCTATACACCGGGATACCCCGTCGGACACGTCCCGTTGCCCTAGGAGTAGCGAGAGAGCGAGCGAGCGAGCGATGGAAAGGTGGAAAAGAGAGAGGGAGAGAGAGAGAGAGAGAGTGAGAATGAGAAGTAGAGGGGGAGGGTCGACATTCCAACCTGGTCATTTTATTTTAGCGCCACCGTGAATCCCGTGAGCCTCTCCGCCCCCCATCCACCTCGCCTTCTCGGCACTCTTTCATGCCTGCCTACACAAGGGATCTCCCTCTCTCTCTCTCTCTCTCTCTCTCTATCTATCTATCTCTCCCCATCCCTCTCTCTCGCTAACTCTCTTTCTTAGCTTCGAGAAGAGAGCACGGTCCAGAGAGCGAGGATCTCAACGCGGGACGCCCGTGTTCGCGAATTCCAGACGATTCTCGTGGGAGAATAATAATCCGGAACGACCATTACGGTACAGTACGATATAATAGGCTCGACCACGAGAAGATCGATGTGTTACAATAGAAGAGAGAAAGAGAAACAAATCGGGCAAATATACGATCGCGTTGAGGAAAACAAAAAACAAAGAAACAATATTATTTATACTCGAGAGAAATTGTAAAAAAATAATTTTGTTTATTAAATAGAAAATAAATTGTCACGAAGATTGTGAAGAAAAAGACAAATTTTGTGTTTTGGGCGCGCTTCAAATGATATTTTCGCGCGATGTTTTTACATCCTCGAAGATATTAATAATTGACCGTAAATTACGAGGCTAATTACCCGCATACGGAAGAGCAAATTTTCGTGAAATATATCGTCGACCCTCCTCTCTCTCTCTCTCTCTATTTCTCTCTTGCTCACGCTTGCTCCATAGACGGGATCGTGTTGCTTGCAGCGGGACTGCGAAATATAGCGAGCTGTACCGTGTGCCGGGGGTATATTTGTGTGTACACGGGCAAAGGTACGTGGGAACTACGGTCCAACGTCGCCAACTGCGGCATGGTCCCAGAGTCGGTACACACACAGTGTTCCTGTCATATATATATATATATAATGTGTGTCTCTAATGTACTGTAGATTCACTCGGGTATACGAAAGATCACCGCGTTTCCGCGTGCAACGACTCGTTTGCTCATTGCCCTCATCAGCGAAGAGTGCACAGAGCAAATTTCCCGCTGCACAAACACACACATATATATATATATATATATATATACGCCCAAACGCAAATATGTTTGTACGAATGTTTGGACCGCGCGCTGTTGTTACGTACCGTGAACCTAATTATAGTGAAACTAATCGTTCGGTAAATGAAAGGAAAAAAGAAAAGCACAAATTCGTGCGAACGTAATTAAACGAAAAACGAATGAATTGATACGACGACAAAAGAAACCGAGAACAGGTTTACCCAATTATTGAATAATTTTGTTGATATGGAATTAACGAATTTATATTGTTCAATCGCAATTTTGAATTTTTGTAAATTTATGAACAATCAGTTTTCTTTTCTTCAAATTAATCGATTGATCGATTTATTTTTTTGTTATAACACGATGGATGTTTTATTTTTAGTTCGATCGAAAGGCGAGAGTGCAAAATTTGTTAGATTCGATAAATTCTCATAATTTTCTCAGAGGGGAGGGGGGATGACATCACAGCAGGGCGAACGCGCCGTGAGCTGTCGCATTTGGCTCGAAGACCGAAAGTTCAGAAACGGCGAAACATATATTTCGCACGAAATGATACGCGTATGGGGGACAAAGTTTTCGAATCGATAGGTGGAGGGAGAGAGGGGATGTAGAAGAAACGAAGAAATTCTCGTGACCAACCGAGCGACAGAAACAAGAGAAAAGTGTCGAGGCCGAGCCGCGAGAGAAATAGAGAGAGATAGAGATAGATTGATTGATTGATGTTTATTAGCTTCGGTAGCTACATTCTAGGTTACAACTCTAAAGTATAACTTCAACTTTGTAATCTATACAGTTTTTGTTCCACTACTATTTATTTCACTGTTATCCCGGCTCTCCCTCACTACGTTTGATGTGCGGCACTAATGCTCTCCTGAACCTTTGCAGTGTTCGTTCTGCTTTTATTTCGGCTGATAGGTCATTGTATCTTCTAAACCCGTCGTATAGCAACATCTTTTGCTCCTCTCTTGTCTTACATCTGCTTATAAGTAAAGTACCCCTTTGTCTTGGTTGCATTCCTCCCTCAATTCCAACTAACTGTATTTTGTTTTTCAAATAATTGGGACACTTTCCAATTACCATTTTGTGTATCAGAATACAAACATTATATGCAATTCTTTGTTTGATTGAAATAAACTGCAGTGCCTCCAACATATCTTTAATTCTTACTCTAATATTGCAACGTAATATAATTCTCATGCCTTTATTTTGCAATTTTTGTAGGTATTGCATATTTGCCTCGCTTAAGCATAACATGATTAATGAGCAATATTCAAATAACGGAGCTACAATCGCTTTATACACTACGCATCTCATATATGCTGTCAAGTTTGTGCTAATTCGTCTCAATAACCCTAATTTCGATGCAATTTGTTCCCAAGATAATTTACATGCGCCGTAAAATTGAAATTTGTATCCATTATCACCCTCAAGTACTTAAATTCCTTTACTATCTCTAGTAATTAATTTTTGAACATTATTCTTATATTACTTACTATAACTTTTTTTCTTATCCCTCTGACCAGCATCACTTTGTGTTTCTTTACATCTAGTTGTAATCTATTAATTTCCAACCATCGGTCAATTCTTTTCATTTGTTCATTAAGATTATCATTTATTTCTTGGCTTGAGTACCCTGTCGTGTATACTAAAGCATCATCTGCAAATGATTTAATTTCACAATTGCCACCAATAATCTTTGCCAAGTCGTTAATATACAGAAAAAAGAGTAACGGTCCTAATACTGACTCTTCTGGGACTCCCAGATTCACGGGAATGGGATCTAATAAAATTTCATTAAATTTTACTCTCTTTGCGATTTTTGCGATCTACTTCCAGGTAGCTCTTAAACCAGCTAAGTACTTTCCCTTTTATTCCATACCACTCCATTTTCTTTGGCAAAATATTTCTATTCGCTAATTCGAATGCTCTTCTTAAATCTAAAAATATGACTCGGATAATTCTTCTCTCGCCAATACTTTTTTTTAACTCTGATACAACCCCTTGTAGGGTTGTTTCACACGAATGCTTCGCTCTACATCCGAATTGACACATCTCCAACAGATTGTCACTCTCCATATACTGAACTAACTAATCGTGTATAGGGACCACTATTGCTTCTCTCCATTCGCTAGGGAAAAATCCTTCTTCTAAAGATCTATTAAATATGACACATCTTTTTGCACCTGCTACCATTACCACTTTTTTCATTATTTCCACAGTTATTCCTTCTTCCGTACCACTTTTGTTTTCTTGTTTTCTAGTTTACTGACTATTCGATTTAGTTTTTCTGCATTTATTCCACTAAATATTCCAAATTCACTATCAGAATACGTATTCGCTTCTAATTCCACATTATCATTATCTTCAGTAATCATTATTAGACTATTTTGACAAAGTATCTGTTACATATATTAGCCATTTCACATATATTGTTATATATTATATTACCACTTTAGATTTCCCTACGTATATTATTATTATTATGTACATTGCCCTTTAACAATTTTTTGAGCGACCCCCACATCTGTTTTGGGTTTTTCTTGTTTTAGAGAGATGGCGAGAAAAAGAGAGAGAGAGAGAGAGAGAGAAGATACGGTCTCGGAAGAGAGGCGAGCGAGGGCTCATTGAGCCTCTCTCCGACGTTCATTGAAAAGTATTTGGCAGTCTGCCAGGTCGCTTTTAGATATGTCCCGGACCAGCCAATCGAGCTATAGCTTCTCTCTCTCTCTCTCTCTCGCATGCTTCGACAAAAAAAAGACAAATTATGAGCCCCCCTCACTCTTCTATCTCTTACGCTCAGACGCACGCGCACGCGCTCTCGACGCTTCGAAGAGGAGAACAATTATTTTACTACGAGTTTCGTTATATGTATATATAATTTTTGTTATGATCATACGAGGTTTGTTTTCATTAAAATTGTGTTTAATGGTGAAAACAAAAAATAGCCAAGGGCGCAACGCGTTGACTTTTTTGTCCATCCCTCGAGTAGTCGCTGGTACACGAAGTGGGGCTAACAATAGGCGTGTACTACGAATGTCTAGTGCGCGAACGAGTTAGGCTTTAGGTACAATAGAGAATATTTACCTTCGAAAAGTTTCAATTTTGAGACTACGAGAAAATGTATTTGTTTTGTTGTTCTAGAATAAATTAACAGAAGAATTTGATTTGAAAAAAAACTCGTTTCCGGTTATATATATATATATATGTGTATGTATGTATGTACATAGGTATATAGTAGAAATATATGGCCTCTTGGTGAGAAGGAGGACGAGAGCATGGATCAACAATTTACACGCGGCAAAATCCAACAAAACTCTCTCTCTCTCTCTCTCTCTCTCTCTCTCTCTCTCTCTCTCTCTCTCTCTCTCTCTCTCTCTCTCTCTCTCTCTCTCTCTCTCTCTCTCTCTCTCTCTCTCTCTCTCTCTCTCCTCGTGGCTGTAGCATCGCTCGTAATCTTGTTTCCCTACGGATTTAGCCTGCGGTGTGCGATTAAAGTTTCGTATTCCGAATCTCTCGCGAGAAAGAGAGAGAGAGAGCGGGAGAGAGAGAGAGAGAGAGAGAGAGAGAGAGAGAGAGAGAGAGAGAGAAAGAGAGAGAGAGTGAACGAACTGTAACTCTCGGTGTTACTTGTTTATACATTTGAGCTTTGGTGCGTACATGCGGATAATAAAACTGCAACAGCCTCGAGACGTTCTCAAACATTTCAGCATTAAAAAACTATTATTTACAAATTTGAATAAAATTGAAACTTTCGAAAATCAACGATTAGAAAATAAACCAAAAATATTTAAAAAATTTCTACATTACGATAATATTTCGCAGATCGAGATACACGTGAGCGAGTGCCTTGGTTGAACGCGAGAAGAAAATACGAGAAGGGACGAGGAGTGGGCGAGGGAGGAATAAGCAAAAAAGAAAAAGTCTACTTCGCGCACGTGTCGTTGCCGCGGTAACTCGCGCCTACGTGTACGCGTACCGACGCGACTCCGCCGTGTCTCCCGATGTCTGAACGCATTATATATATATATATATATATATATATATATATATAGAGAGAGAGAGAGAGAGAGAGAGAGAGAGAGAGAGAGAGAGAGAGAGAGAGAGAGAGAGAGAGGGTCGTAACTTCGCGGCCTGCCCTCTGGCGAGATCTATTTTCGCGTTTGCGGAAAGCGCACTTCCTCTTACGAGACGAGTCGAACAGGAACAGCGTGTTACCCCCAACAATATATATATATATATATATATATATACATAAAGCGTGTATACATAAACTTTTTTTTACCGTGAATCTGGACGCGTCTGTTTCGATTCGAAACATTTTCCCTTCCGACGATAAATCGCGTTTTCAAATAAACCGTAAAAAAGAAACAAAAAAACACGAAACAACGATTTTCGTCCGAATTACGAATTTTTAAATCGTATCAATGTCTATGAAATTTACGATCAATATAATTAACGTATCAATCGATTAATATATCTTCTTTCGATAAATAGAAACGTTTTCTCGCAAATTCGCAAATTTCTTTTGACGACTAATGACAAAATTCCTTCGTACTTTCCGACACGTCTCATCCACCACCGTCGGCCCGAGGCTCGAATACCGATAAGAACGTAAACAAAAAACAACGAAAAAAAAAAAAAAAATATATATATATATATATATATATATATATATATATATATATATATATATATATATATATATATAACGTCATGTATCTGGTGAAGCGATAACAGCACAGTCACGTCGTCGCTAGATCGAGGCCGTTCGCACATATAATACGTGTTACGTCTACCTCTGCTCCTACACATACACACACACATACACATATATATATATATATATATATGTAAGCAAAAGTTAAACGTAATTTTGCCTCCCTCGCGATTTATTCAACGGTAAATAACGAGATTCGCGTTATCGTAGAACAGATCGAGCGTAAAAAAGCTGTCAAGGGGATAGAAAGCTTTTCTTCTCCCTGTTCGCATTCTCTCCTCTCCTCTCTCTCTCTCTCTCTCCCTTCTCTCTCTCTCTCTCGCTAACACTGTTACACGTCGAGACGCATGGAAAGGCGAGAACATGCACAAAGGCCCTTCCCTCGTTGGGCCCGTGTGCCGTTTCGATCGTTAGCGGCGGGTTCGAGAAGCGGCGGGACGGCAAAAGCCTTTTGCAAAACAGCGCGACCAACGTTAGTAGGTACGCGAGCCGGGTAATGTCTCGCGTAACACGACACCGCACTCACTTCGTTTCCAATGTCGTCTATGTGTGTAGACTTCCCCCACCCATCTCCTCTCCCGGCCCGATGCGTTCTTCCTCCTCCTCTTCTTCTTCTTCTTCTTCTTCTTCTTCTTCTTCTTCTTCTTCTTCTTCTTCTTCTTCTTCTTCTTCTTTTACTCACCGCCTTCTCTCAACCCTCGCGAGACACTTATCGCTCTCGGTCTCGCTTCGTAGACGCAACTTTCATGAATGACTATGGTTATTAATAGTTGTGCATTTAATTCACCTCGATAATAACAATAATAATGATAATATATTTTTGTTCATAAATTCAATAAAATTGTAATTTTATTTCAATAAGAATTTACTTTGAAATATAATAATAATAATAATAATAGCGTTAACGATTATTTTTAAATGCTGGCAAAAAACGTATCGAATGTTCGAAAAACGCGCCTGTTTAAATTTTCATGTAATACATTACGTGCATGTAATAAATTTTCCGAATGGAAAATCTGACGAAGAGGCGCGTTTGCAACGAGGGAGAGCTTTGTAAAATTATCCAAGTCACATGCAAAGTCACGAGAGTCGCAGAGGACGAACGCGAATTGAATTTAAAGAGTGAGATAGTGAGAAAAAAAAGAAGAAGAACATTAACGTCCGTGTACGAGATTGAGCGAGAATGAATATCCGAAGCTACGCTGCGAAACGTGGGTCGCCCAGCGTAATGTAGCATCGCCGAGGATTCATCGATTCCACGATCCGTCCATATATGTATATGTATATTGAATGGGGGGGATAGTGTTGAATTTCGCGTCCGAATAGATCGTTCACAACGCGCAGTTATTTCTCCTTCATGAATATAAATAAAGATTCGACGTGTATATTCGTGCATATGTATGGATGTATTATGTATGTATGTATGTCGATACGTGACGCGTTATACGTCGTGAGTTTAGCAGGGTAGCGGCGAGCGAACAGAGAACGACTCTGTATTGCACTCGCCAAACGTGAAAGAGAGAGAGAGAGAGAGAGAGAGATGTTCGATGCAACGACGCGAGTCGGACGAGGAACGATTTTTTCTGTACAACGTGTGTACGTAGATATACATATGGGGCGCTTTTTCTCGATTCGGTGAATTTTAAAATACATTTTAAAAATGTATTTTAAAAATTTATTTATTTGGAAAAAAAAATTTCGTATTTTACAAATCGATATATCGTGGGAAAATATCAATCGTAGAACAAAAACGTGTTAAGGTATATTACCACTTTTGTCTCTTTTTTTACTTTTGAATAAACTTTCATAATTCGTCGATATTGAGAGTAAAAAAATTTCTGTCGGTATGTAAATTCGAAAGAAAAGATTTCTTTATTTTCATTCGTTGCTAAATTCAATTTGAATTTTGTTGTTGATTTTGCATAACCGCGAGTTCGATGAACGTTACAAAAAAAAAAAATGGTCGATTAGAAGAGAATGCCCCATAGGTAGATATGATATGTATATATATATATACGTATATATAGCGAGAAACGCTGCAATCATACGTGTCCAATATAGAGTCAATGGGCTGCACGCTATAACGCGCCGTGGTTTTGCGACGAACGTGTTCGATTAATCACGATTGAAACGTGTGTGCACGAACGCATCGAGATCTGTGAAAACATTGATTCCTATGCGCCCCCCCCCCCCCCACCCGCTCTCACTCTCTCTCTCTCTATCTCTATCTCTATCTCTATCTCTCTCTCTCTCACACACACACACACACACGGACCAAAAGGCACGAGTAAATGACCGCACTATTCCTCTCCCCCCGTTTCCCAAAACTGGCCCCCCGGTGATTTCGGAACGGCGTCGCGCGTATGAAAAAATTAAACGAACTAAATTAACTAAAAGTCAACGGGACGAACGAACGAGAAATTACGTGAAACGAGGGAAATTCTTTTTTTTTTCTTTTTTTTTTTTAACGAGCGACGGTATCGAGTATTATGTTGAACGATATTTAATTAACCTGCGTTTTGTGAATTGAAAAAAATTGAAAAGTTTCGTAGTCGTTTCGGAAGTCGTTGAAAAAAAGAAACAAATAACAAAAAAAAAAATAAGGAAAAAATAAAAACTGTAAAACGACGAGACAATTTGAGTAATCGTCGACAACAACGAGTATATATCCGTAAAATCGTATTCGACGCGGTACGTTCTCGGCTATTAAAAAGACTTTACGAGTGTCTGGTAAAGAAGGAAAACAAAGCAAAATAGAAAAAAAAAACAAAAAAAATACATTAAAAAAAAGGGAGACAAACTAACGTTTGACCGAATTGCTTCGTACAAAATCGGTACAGACCCAGAATAAACGTACTAATAACGTGTACACTCTTACGTTTCTCCATCCATGACCCACGTGATAAAAAAAACGCAGATGTGTGTGTTTTTTCGTCTCGCATTTATACTTTGGCAAGGATTTTACGCGGAGACGACCAGTCTGGTCTCCTTTATCTGCTTTTCGTTCGACTCCTGCCCCCCCCCCTGCCCCTATGCGCAGAGCTTCCAACATAGCCGTAACCTACTTTTTCCAAATGCCAGAAAAATGAGAGAACCGAAACGTCGTGGGTGACATAGAGGGTAGAGAAGGGTGGGAGGGGCAGTCGAACAAGGGTTGACGTCATTTTCTACCATTGGCAATGCTGCTTGGAACGTTTCTCGACTTTTATAACAATACCATATATACATACATACACATACATGTATATTATATATATATATAGAATATTATTATAGCGGTTCAGAAATGGTCGTATATATATATATATATATATATATGTGTGTCTGTGTATACATCCGCCTGTATTGTGTAGTCCCTCGGTCCAAATTTGATTAATCTATTGGCGTCTCGAGTCCGGAATATATGCGTCAGAAAATAAGAAAGGATCACGTGGTCGACACAATGGAGAAACATTATTCACGTGAAATTGTCGAGTCTTCGTATTGGGTTAGCTAAAGTCTCAAGATGCTGCTACACGTGTATATATGTAATAGAGGAGGGGGGGGGGGGGGGGGGGGGGGGGGGGGGATGAGAGAAGAACGTGGAAGCCAAACGTCCTTTCGACCTGCGAGAGCCCTTCGTCTCAACCCCCCCCCCCTCTTCTGCCCCTCATCGTTACTCCTATATATATATATATATATATAATTGTTGTAAGTCGCACAGTGAATCGGCAGGAGGTCTTCACGAGGATGTCGCGAGGACACAAACACTCGAGGAAGAGCCCTCGAGACGAGAGGAGAGACGATGAGAGAAGAAGTGGGGAAAAAAAAAAGAAAGAAAAAAAAAAAGAGTTGGATCACTCGAACGGCACGCGAGAGTTGACGATCGTACGAAACACGGACAAACATAGACACACACACACACATGCTTACATAAAAATAGAGAAACGTGTTTTTAAACTCATTCCTTTATTCTTTACCCTTCTCGATCCTCTCTTATCGATAGTACTCTCTCGTTCGCGTATCTACTCTGAATCGTTGGAAGCATCTTTCGCGCGATGGAGAATAAGAGAGGGACGAGAGAGGGGGTAGAGCGGTTTGATCAATTTTTTGCGAGGTTTATTTTTTATTTTTCCTTATTTTCTTCTCGTCAAGTGTAAAGTCAACGAACGAGCTCGAAACTTCGCGACGCACGAGCGAGAAGTGTATAACAAAAAAAGAAGAAGAAACAAGAAGAAGGCGGGATGGAAAAACTGGGTTCTCGTTTACACTGTCTCGAGAGAGGGGAGGGGGGGAGGAAAAAGAACTGGACAAGAGACAATTGAACCAATTAGTTACGAGTGTAGAATTCTCCACTGTCAATTTGTGAGCGTCACGGACCCTCGAGTGGCTAATAACTTTTTTCTTCGACCCCCCAACCCTTTAGCGTTGGACGAAAAATTGTGTTACGGCGAATCGATAATCGATGGAAATTGGGCCGAATAGTCGTGGCTGAGTGTCTACTTGGCTAATAACGCGAAGGGTGAAAAAGGCAAATCGTTTTTTTCCTCGTTAGACGCGAGTGCTGATTTGAAAATTGTTTTTTTTTATATTTAATTTTCGCGACCGACGCGAGAGAAAATATTAATCGTATTTTTCGTTAATTTTCAATTAAATGAATTTGATTAAAAACAATGAATTTTAGATTAAATTTCAATGAAAAAATAAAGAAAAATTGCATTGTTTTGTTTTGTCTTTTCGCGTGTTTAATCATTGTTGCAAAGAACTAATCGGATTTATCAATTTCTTCGATAGCCAAAAATTAACGATTGATCAATTTTCCATATAAGGGCAATTCGATCGACGATACCCGCAATGGTAAAAGCAGGTTTATTAAACTTGGACGAAAATAATTTCGAGAAAATCGACCGGACGTACTTTTAACGATACTTCTTATACGACAATTACGATTCCCGATCCGTCGAGAAACCCTAATTAGTGACGATTAAACGAGAGCCATTGGCCTCGTTCGAGGGGATGAACGTTATACTGTGGTTCTCGTCGACGAGGGAAACGGACGAGACGAAATTTTTTCACCGATTTTTTTCCCCTACATTTTTTATTTCTCTCTCTCTCTCTCTCTCTCTCTCTCTCTCTCTATCTCTCTCTCTTCCCCCCCCCCCTTCTCTCTCTCTCTCTCTCTCTCTCGCTGGCTGTCTTCGCCTCTCTTATTTATTTCGTCATCATCGAAGCACTTTTGTACGTGCCGAGTGGGTCGAGGTGGTGCAGGTGCAACTCGCCTATCCAACGTCTCGACTTTTGTATAAAACTTGGTCATACCGCGCGACACCTGGGGACGCGAACGTCCCAACGATTTCTCGGTTGCAACGTTCGTTGCATCACGATTATCACGTTCGTTCCGCGTGATGCGCCTCTTGGTCTTCGTCGTCGACGTTGTCTACCACGAGATACCCCTCCTTCCTTCTCTCTCTCTCTCTCTCTCTCTCTCTCTCTCTCTCTCTCTCTCTCTCTCTCTCTCTCTCTCTCTCTCTCTCTCTCTCTCTCTCTCTCTCGCTCTCTCGCTCTCTGTCGTAAGTATCGAATCGTGAATGGAATGATGAATAATTTCGTTTCAATCTTCTTCGTGTCGGACAAATCGTCTCCTGGACACCGTTTGTGTGAAGAATTCACGATTTACCGCGATGTCGGTTCTCGAAGTAAGGACGATTCCCACGTTTCTACGAAGTACGGGAGCGTGGAGAACGAGTATCGGCTGGGTCAACCGATCGATCGGTTTGTTCCACCGATCTTTGATTCTGCGAATTAATTATTTTGAATGAATTCTTGACTCGGTCCGATCGTTGGTCGAGCGAGTTAATAATTTTGCTTCGTATAATTAATTAATTAATCAATGGGAATTATTGTTTAACATGATTAATTGTTGATTGGTTAATAATTAATTAATTGATTAGTTAGTTAATTAATTGGTGAACACCACTAATTAATTTAATTGATTCTTCCGGGTAATCGATTAACTCGACTAATTGATTTTTCGGACTAATTATGTAATTAGGCTAGTTGCTTAGCACAAATAATTAATTAAACTAATTAATCGTCGTTGTTCGCAAATTAATTGAATAATCCGGCTGATTACTTAACACAGTTAATGAGTCGAGACAGCTGACAGTTGGTTCTTCCGATTAATTGGGTCATTCGACTAATTAACCAGCTCGATTAATTAACTCGACAACTAATTCATTAAACTAACAATTGATTCTTCCTCGTACGTAATTCATTAACTCGGCTAATTGCGCGTCCGAACTAATTAACCTAATTAAACTAGTTTCTCAGCATAAATAATCGATTAACCCAATTAAACCGAAAGAAAATTGTTATCAAAATGTCACATGGCGTTCTTCCCACGAAAGATTAATCAAATACTTCGGAAAACTTCGAAACAGGAAGAACGTTCGCCGACCCAATTTTCCGACCCCAAATTTCCACTCCCTATCTTTCCATCGATCCACAGAACCCACCATTGAATCATAGCCATTAGAAAACTATGAACAATTGAATTTCGCTTATTCCGGCCGGGTAACAGCCGATGATAGAAAAACGAAAGAAGAAAAAAAAAAAGAAAAAAGAAAAAAAAACACGAAGGAAGACAAGAGGGATTCTGAGACCTCTCTGTCTTTCGCGGGACGAGGGCGATGGGGCCGATCGAGATTCCACGCACGATACAGACACAGAGAGACTCGGGTCTCTCTCGCGTAGGCGTTTCGTTCCGGATTCCTCCTTCGCCTCGAGCGAGCCTCTCCTCTCTATCTATCTCTATTTCGCTCGATGGGCCCTCGACGTTCGTATCTCTTCTTCGCCACTCCTGCTCTTCTTCCATCTCTTCTTTCTTCTTCTTGTTTTTCCTCCACTTCTTCTTCTCCTTCTTCTCCACCTTCTTCTTCTTCTTCTTCTTCTTCTTCTCCTTCTTCTTCTTCTTCTTCTTCTTCTTCTTCTCCTTCTTTTTCTTCTCCACCTTCTTCTTCTTCTTCTTCATCTTCTTCTTCTTCTCCTTCTTCTTCTTCTTCTTCTTCATCCTCTTCTTCTTCGTATCTGCCTATGAAACGAGATGTATAAGCTTGGCGAGCTCGCGTGCCTTCGTCGTGAGACCGTCACGCTCGACCCTGAAGTTCTCTCTCTCTCTCTCTCGTTCTTTCCTGGCGGTAGAAACTCGTCGTCGTTCCAAAGGGTTGTTTCACGAGTGAGACACACGGTATCGAAGCTGCGTCGAGTGTCGACGAGGCAATTCTTCGTGCCAGGGCACGTACGTCGCGCCGCAGACGTAACGCGTTACACATACGATTTTCTCTCTCTTTCTCTCTCTCCCTCTATCTCTTTCTCTTTATACGCTATATATATATATATGAAACTTTTATTTTAACATTAATTTGTATATCATTCGAATGGATAAATAAATAAACGAATAATTTTCAGATCGAAATTGATTTATATCGATGAATAAATCAACGAATATTTCGCACGATCGATATTTATTTATATCGATAAATAAATATTTCTCACAATCGATATTTATTTATATCGACAAATAAATAAATAAATATTTCTCACAATAGATATTTATTTATATCGATAAATAAATCAATAAAAATTTCTCACAATCAGATCCATGTTTCTTTCTTTAATTTCAATTAAACGTAAACATTGTATACGTTTATGTAAATCTAGCGCGTGTATACACAATATTTATGAATATTTATAAAGCGTTTCGTTTCGTAGAATCGTAGAGAGCGAGCACGACGTAGTACGTAATCTGTAAATCTTATCGCAGCCTCAACGGTCCCGTCCAATATGGCGTCGAACGCGGAATGGCGCGACTCGATGACGAATGTCGCAGATGCGTTGGACATGATTAGAATGTGTTATACATAAAGCGAAGATGATAAAAATCAAAATAAAAAAAATATGCACGAGAGAGAGAGAGAGAGAGAGAGAGAGAGAGAGAGAGAGAGAGAGAGAGAGAGAGAGAGAGAGAGAGAGAGAGAGAGAGACGAGTCAGAAGAGGCGGCTTTAAATCGCGTAGGCGTGTTTTCTGCAGATACCATGACGCAATTATCCTCGAGTCCTTCTTCTTCGTTGGTATCGAACGAGACAAAAAAACACACACACACACAGCCATACAGACGCACCATCGATCATAACTCGAGAGACGCAATTAAGGGAGACGGCCAACTGGTCGAAGAGCGATGCGCGTCCGAACGATGATTTCGATCATTAGTCGAAGATATATGTAACGACGCATCGAGGACTCGCGTTCTATTAAGATCGTCGCTTTTTGCTAATTAGCTTCTTGCTAACGTTACGAGAACCAACCGATAATTATTTCAAACGAAATTCAACGTGAAATAATTCGAAATTAATGATTTAACAAATGTTTTTCGAAATCTATACAAAGAGAAAAAAAGCATCAAAATAGCGGTATTAAAAAAATTAATATTTTGTGTAAAAATTTGTAAATTGTCGAGTTTTTTGACTCCTTAAGAATATCGTGTTTTAATGTTTAAGTAAGAAAAAATATATATATTTCTATATAAATGAATAGTCTAATTAGAATAGCACATATTTTATTGTCTCAATTCCCAGCAAAGTCAATTGTTGAATTCTTAACTATTAAGATTTATTATAAGCGTGGTTTTTATTAATCCCTATATTCCCAGTTTTTTCCAAGCAGTTATTCTTCGTGAAAATTTTATATCCGTTATGATAACAAATCCCATATATTTTGCGAAAAAATCACTCTTCTACCATTCTACCATCTAATCATTCTTCTGTTTGATATATATTTTCAAACTTAGAGATGCCGATGTTACACGGCCTGAAATTTAAAACTATCTCAATAAAAAAATACATCTAGTTTTGTAAACTTTGACTAGATGTAAAATAAAAACCAAGCCTGTAAGCCTAATATAAATCTCTGTACTTAGTACTAAATTTAAAAAACTTTTAAAAAATTATATTTATATATATATAATTTTATTTAGTTATATATATATATAATTTTATTTAGTTATATATATATATATACGTAGATATATACATATATATGTATATATATATGTACGTATAGATATTAAGTGGAGAATTCTTGGCCAGGTCCAGACGAAGTTCGCATTGTGCGGACGCGGCCATATACGGCGAGAGAGTATGCCGCTGGGGAAGAGCGAGCAGAGAGAATCGGCAGCGGCAGGAGCTCTACCACCACGTCTTCTTCCTTCTTCGCGTCGTGGTTCTCCCGATCCTCGTCCTCGTCCTCGTCGGCAAACCGTGAGAGGAGAAAGAGGCCCGGTACTCGTTCTCGATTTTGCTTCGTCCACTTCTCCATCGCTCGCAGGATTCAAATGGAGAAAGAGAGAGAGAGAGAGAGAGAGAGAAAGAGAGAGAGAGAAACCAGGAACGTTCTTTCGTGGTGTGTATATAATGTGTACGAAACTGGTAGGCGGACTCGTCGACTCGCGTTTGCACCGAAGCTTATTTCTGTTCTTTCGTTTTATTGTTCTTTTTTTTCTTTTTTTAATTTTTTCTTTTTTTCTTTTTTGCTCTCTCTCTCTCTCTCTCTCTCTCTCGCTCGTTCACCCGAGTCACTTGCGTGCCACGGCAGGCCAAATACCTTCGTCGCTCTCTTTCCGTGCCCTCGCGGCATTTCTCTCCTTCGACTTTTTTTATTTTTCATTTTTTCTTTTAAATTGTTTTTTATTATTATTATTATTTTATTTTTTTTCATTCTTTCTTTAGGTTTTTTTTTACGAATAATCGTTCGAAAAAAACGAATACTTCCCAAGGTTTTACGTACGATAATTAATTTTTGAAATAAACATTATTTCGTATTTGTCATTTTGCGCAAAAAATCTTACAATCTTTTATCCGAGGAGGGGGAAAGAGAAATTATGAGAATAAACAATTCTCGAATATTATCCTTTCGTAACGGTCTCGAATTGTTTCACGCTCGCTTGAGTCCCGCTTTATTTTTCGCACCTCGCTTTTCTTCTCCCCCCAAACCCAACTCTTCTACCCCCACCCACCCCCCCAACCTAATTCTTTTCCCGCGTCGAATAATGCGGGAAGATCCGCAAGTGTGCACCGAGAAAAGGAGGGATTTTTATCGCGCGAGAGCTTTTCGATCGTACAATTGTCAAAGAATATTAAAAGTGCCATTCAACGAGCTACCACAATGAGAGGGAGAGAAAGAGAGCGAGAGAGAGAGAGAGAGAGAGAGAGAGAGAGAGAGAGAGAGAGAGAGAGAGAGAGAGATAGATAGAGAGAGAGAGAGAGCCCAGGACTATTATACGTACCGAAAAGATTACGCGAGTTCAGCATTGTGCACGCTACATGTATTTATGTCGTAGCAATTTTTCCTTTGGCTCTACGTCAATGCGGAAGCTCTCTCGACGTTTTTGTCGCATGATATATATATATATATATATATATATAGAGAGAGAGAGAGAGACAGAGAGAGAGAGAAATATCTGTATTTAATA
Organism: Netelia virgata; assembly: GCA_951802705.1. Classification (NCBI taxonomy): domain Eukaryota; kingdom Metazoa; phylum Arthropoda; class Insecta; order Hymenoptera; family Ichneumonidae; genus Netelia; species Netelia virgata. The sequence continues at coordinate 1,268,377 of OX637864.1, read as the reverse complement.
TATATTTTCAGTACACGAGAAAAGCCAAGCTTTTTCCATCTCTCTTCTCTACTGTCCCTTTTTCCCTCGATTCTTTCTCTCACTCTTTGAGAGAGGAGAGGAGCAGGAAAGAGAAGAGAAAAAAGCTTATGGATGAAAGCCGCAGTAAGGCCTCATGAAAAGCATTTTCCTCGTTCCACCCCCCCCCCCTCCCCTCATCTCGCTCACCACCGACCAAGGAAAACTCGCGGTACACCCTCGAGCTAACTAGAAGCCATTACGCTCGGAAGATCCTTGAAACCGTGCTCTCTGTATTATATTTTAAACATGGAAAAATGAATTAATTCGAAAACAAAAAGAAAAAAAATTAAAAAATTACGTGTTATTTTTTTTTTTAATTCTTTCGTTGTTCATTTCTTGAAATATTTCCATCCACCGATAGTACGAAATTCATTTTTACACCGAAGTAAAAAATTAATATATTTAAAAAAAAAACAATTCTCGAAATTGGCGGAAAAATTTGAAAATTAATGGAATTTTGAAAAAAACTTAATTTTCTGGAATTTTGTTTTAACCAGTGTGAAAAAAATAGGAAATTTTGAAAATTTACCGAATTTAAACGTCGCATCTCGTAACGAGAGAGAGACTACGACGCGCGCACGCGTTCCGTCGGATCGAATCGTAAACGACGCGTCTGGATCGCGTCAATCCGTATCGCGCGCGCGTGTAACTAACACATTTGTTATTCGTATTGCGCATAAGAAGGAAAACGATTCTGAATTATTTTCATTCCAGCGGAAGTAAACGAAAGATACGACGATTATTCGATCAAAGTGAAAGAACGAAAAGTTTCACGAATATAACTCGTCGAAGAACGAAACGACTAATTAAACACATCGTTCGATAATCGATAACGATCGATTTTTTGTAATAATTTAAAGAATAAAAACGACAAATAATATGAACAATTAATCAAAAATAATAAAAACTAACAAAATAAAACTAAAAATAATATGAAAATGAATTAAAGAAATATTAAATTAAATAAAAATAACACGAACGGGACATCGGTTCGACTTTGTTCTCTCCCCGCCCTTTTTCTACTCGTCGAAAATAACATTTGTAATAATTTAAACAATAAAAACGACAAATAATATGAACAATAAATAAAAAATAATAAAAACTAACAAAATAAAACTAAAAATAATATGAAAATGAATTAAAGAAATATTAAATTAAATAAAAATAACACGAACGGGACATCGGTTCGACTTTGTTCTCTCCCCGCCCTTTTTCTACTCGTCGAAAATAACATTTGTAATAATTTAAACAATAAAAACGAAAAATAATATGAACAATTAATCAAAAATAATAAAAACTAACAAAATAAAACTAAAAATAATATGAAAATGAATTAAAGAAATATTAAATTAAATAAAAATAACACGAACGGGACATCGGTTCGACTTTGTTCTCTCCCCGCCCTTTTTCTACTCGTCGAAAATAAGATATAACGAAGAATGATGGACAATGTCGAATCGAGGTCGAACGAGGCAATATTGTTGTGAGCTTGCGCGAGAATTCTTGTATCTGTCCAATTCTCTTTTGCCTAATCGTCTCTGATCTCGTCTCGTTACTTTTTTTTTGTTTTTCTTCTTTCCCTTCTTCTTCTTCTTCTTCTTCTTGTTCGTCTCTCACACTCGCTTACCCGACCGCGCCACACCGGGGGCGCGCAGTTAGTACCTACCTACGTCTCTATTTTTACGACCGGCTGTGTGCGGCCACGGAGTCGCCGCATCTTCTCTCTCTCTCTCTCTCTCTCTCTCTTTTTTCTCTTTCTCTCTTTCTCTTTTTCTCTTTCTCTCTCTTCGTCCGTTTCTCTGTTTCTCCGTCGGTTTAACCACATCGAGACACACCGTAGCGGCCACTTGGTATCCCTGTGGTGGTGTCGAACACCTCGGAATACGACGAAAGGGGCTCATCCACCTCGCGTAGACGCGGCACACGGTGACTCTTTGCCCGGATTAGAAACGCGAACCATAGGCACTACACTATTTTTATTTCAACGTGTGTCCGGCAAGCGTTCCGGCTCTCGTATATCGCGACTTCACTTCCACTCGACTAGATTCTCTCTGATTTTATTTAATTATATGTTATTTACGCTGTTTTTTTATATTAAAAAAAAAATTTCTCATATTTTTATCGAGCGATCAATTTTTATTCGATACTGAAAATTAAATGCTCGATATTTTTCTTTCGTGCTAATTTGTCATTTAGCCCTAAAGTATTGAAAATTTACTAACGAAAATTCGAGTTTGCGACTAATCGCGTAAAAATCCCCTTATTGCATGAATTATGAAGGAGATGGATTAAAGAATTGTTTTTACTGGAAACCTCTGTTATTCGACTCCCTTACAGCGTAGAAATATTAGCAGTCGTTAGCTGCTAAAGTTTCTAATATTTGTTCGCTATGTTAAAAGATTTTGTTTTTTTCAAAACCAACTTTAAATCCTAATTATAAATTTCTTCCTGTAACGAAACGTATTTTTTGTTGTCGCAAAGTAAAGCGATTTCAAGCAAAATCTTTTGCCATACTAAACAAAATAAACTTTCGACTATATACGAGGTTCGTATGCGATAAAGGGTTAATAATATTATAAATCGATGAAGAAAAAAACCAAGTACGTGACTCACCCCTCAATGCAACCGCGGTGGTCGCCAGCAAGCCCTGAAGACTTCGGCTGTGATGGTGGATGAGATTGTGAAAATCCGCTCTCGCCTGGTGTCGCAGTCGATCCTCGGTCTCCCGATTGCAACACGGACCGCCGCACGTAGCTTAAAAAAAAAACAAGAAAAAAGAAAACGATTTAAAAAAAATATTCCATACTCGTTTTTATTTCGCTATTATTTATTTTTTCTACGACTAATAAAATAAAATATTAAAAAAACAAAAAAATTGGTCCATTCGCATTTATCGCGACGCTATTTTAATAATAGAAAAACTGGGACATCGAGAAAAGGTCGTCGAAAGAAAAATACTTCCCTCGCTCCAGTTTCACTTCTTCGCCCCCTCTCCACCCCTCTGAAAATTATTGCAAGCATTACGGAATTCTACGAGTTTTTCAGTCTCGTAACGAAATCTCCTATCGCACAGAGAGATTTTCACTCGTTGGGCAAAAGAAAAAAAAAAGAAAGAGAAAGAACCGAAGAGATGCGCGGTAAAAAAGGCGGATGAATATAAAACGAACGATCGAACGAGGCAACATTAAAGCTCGGGAGTTTCAATATCCGGGAAAAAGTCTCTTTACTTTCGCGAAGAGACTCGAGGTGTGCCACGAGTTGGCGCAACCCTTCGCATATTTACTTCCCGAATCGTGCTCTCCTTACTATTTTTCCTATCATAGTTTCGAAAGCTTTTCGACGACTTTTCGAAACATCCCTCCACTACTCTACCTTACATCCCTTCTCTATCATCGTTCAACTATTTTTCAAGATGTGCTGGAAAGGGCGGAGGGTGGTGCAATTTTATTCCGTAATGCGCGAAGGATAGTGAGAATTCTCGAGACGTTTCGCAAATCTCTCTTCGCTCGCGTCGACGGAAAAGTTTGTCATGGATTTCGTGGCGAGGATTACCTTCGAAAAATATCATTTATTCAACATTTCCGTCCGTGTCCTGTTTTTGCTCGTGATTCAATTTTAGAATGGATTTAGTTCTTTCTTATTTTCTTCTTTACTTTCATCCCATTACGTAGGAGGAAAAGAAATTTTGATTTTTAGATCGCATCGCGAATTCTGGAGGTTGATGTTATTTTTTACTCGCCACGGGGGATGAAAATTTCTTTCGGTCGGAAGTGCCTCGAGTGGGTACTCGTTGAATAGGAAATTTTTAGTGGAATACGAATATCGTATTTTTGTTTCGGATTTTTGACAATTTTTTGTCAAAAAATGAAAAAAACGATTTTTTTGGATTAAAAAAATTTTTGTATCGATAAATTGATAGAGAATAGGATCGAGAGTATTATATTCGTGTTCTATGTTGAACGTATGTGCCGGAGACTGAACATGACGATGGACGATCTCGTCGAGAGCGAGAGAAGTCGAGCCAGTTCGGTCGGACCGCCGCGACGAGAGACGCCCCGTGGAATAATAATATAGTTGGGGAAAGAGAGAGAGAGAGAGAGAGAGACAGAGAGATGACACCGGCGCTCTCAAGAGCGACCAATGGCATTCCCCTCGCCCCTGTTCCATTGTGCACTACATACCGTCGACGTTATGACTATGAGAGTGGGGTAATATGGACCAGGCCAATGTGGGGCAATATGGACCAGGTAGCTAAAAGCAGACCTGCGAATTTGTCTACTATTTATTTATTTATTTATTTTGATAACGGCGAGTTAAACCGGTTATCGAATCTCGCCTCGTTCACGATTGAAAAATATCGCACGACTCTTGCAATTTTACCATTACGTCGATGAATCAAAATTTTAAAATTTACTCAACAAAAGAAAAATTGTAAATTCCGTCATAATTTTGACTTTATCGATACCGAATATACAAAAACATTGTACAAGATTCAATATTTACTGCTAAAAATGCGTTTGATATTAGGTATGGCGCAAAAATATCGATATATCGATATGTTTACCTATCTTATTTATATACTATTTTCAATTAATTACGATATCTCACCGATATATCGATATATCGATACTTTTTGACCCTTCCGACATCCCTATTTCATATTACCCGGCCTCCAAAAATAGCCAAAAAAAATTGTAAAAAAAGTCAATACAAGAAAAAAAAACGTAGCAATCCTAAACGAAATTCCACGCATGAAAAACTACGATCTCCATCGCGATAGTCGTTTTTACGAGTGAAAATATTTTTCGGTGGTCCATATTGCCCCTCATTATTTTATTTCACGCGCCACGCATACCCGCTATGTGTTTTACGTGGGTGTATACGATTTGCATGGAAATCCGCGATTGTGCGACAGCCTGGACTGCCCCGGTGTACAATGGAAACGCGGGCGCATCGTCTGCAGAGACCTATCTACATATATATATATATATATATATATATATATATATATATATATATATATATATATATGTATGTATGTATGTATATATAGAAACGATCATGAAACATAGCGGTTGTGGAGTGCGAGAGGCGGAAGATCGAAAACGTATTCACGAGGAATCACTGTGAAGCGGCCGTTCCAATTCGCGGGTATAATCCCGTAAATAAGCCAGAGATACATTAAACTCGTTCGACCGGAAGTCGAGAGGTTGAAATACCAAAAATATTCAAATTTTCAAATGTCCCCCTCAAAAAAAGAAAAGAAGAAAAAAAATCTCCCTTCGTCAATTTCGTCCCCCATAAATCAATCAATGTCATCGAAAGTCGAGCAACCGGAAGTCAACCGTTAACCCTCGAATTTCGAAAGGAAAAACTGTTTTTTTTGTTGTTTTTTTTTTTTTCTTTCTATTAAATAAAACCGTGGTATCTCGTCGAATTACGAAAGATTCGTCGTTCGCGAAAGGCGACGAGAACGAACGAGAGGAAAAAAGGTGAGAAAGAGAATGACGAATGACAAGTTGTTATGTTACGTAGAATCATCGTGACCGAACGTGAAAAGGCGCGAGGAGAGAACACTTTGTTTCTCTCACGTATTCGTATCTCGTACCGCGTCATGGACGACGTGGAAATGCGTATATGGACGTTTATAAATCTACATGGGGGGGAATATCGCGTATACGCGTCAGATCATTGGCTTATCCGGTCACCTTCGCACCTTCGTTCTAGAACACACGATAATAATCGTGCGTTCTAGAACAAACGAGGAGAGAGAGAGAGAGAGAGAGAGAGAGAGAGAGAGAGAGAGAGAGAGAGAGAGAGAGAGAGAGAGAGAGAGAGAGAGAGAGAGAGAGAGAAGAGAGAAGTTCTATAGGCGTATATATACAGGGTGTTACTTGTAAAACGAATTATTATTTTTGTTTGTAATATTTATCGAACTCGCAATTATAAAAAATTAACGTCGTTTAATGACTTAAGCGAGAAATAAAATGAAGCTCGTAATATGAAAATACGTAATACGGTTGAAATAAACCTAAATTTTATGGGAACAAAAAAAACTAAGAGGGTATTCGAAAAAAAAGATTTTTAATACACATTTTAACGAATAATTAAGAATATGTTATTTTAAACGACGCTTGGTCAACCCTCGAAGTAAAAAAAATAAATATTTTCATGTTTTGACGGTAAATCGAGACTGGAACGACCCATATATGTGTATACACGCGGTATCGTGCTCGCTCTGGTGGCACGCCTGTGTAGTCTCGTACCGCTCCGATATATTGTCAATCATGCAAATTGGCAAAGCGTGTAAGCACAACAGTGATACATATGAAACAGGAGGGAGCGTTTGTTCGGTATTGTATCGAAATTATGCGGCTCGCGGAGAGTTTTGTCCCTCCCCGTCCCGCTGCTCTCACCGACGAAACACACCGAATATTTCATCACCGGCGTTGGTATGAATTTTCAAACCACGAATACACCGAGGAGACGCGAGAGATACGAGACGATGCCGATAGGCATGTAATTTGACTACATGGAAATTTAGCCTTTGCCAAATTTATCAACGGGAACGAATATTATCATTTATATATATATATATAAACGATTCTTTCGAAAATTGGATTTACCTTTTTATTCGATTATCATTGTTATTATCAATCTTCGAAAAATGGATTATCTTCGATTTCGATCGATCGTTAAATTCGCCGGTTAGTTTTCCATTGAAAATCCATTCAATTTAATTAATCCTCAATGTTCTTACAAAATCAAAAATAATGAATTTCATCAAATTTAACATTTATCGAGCTTCGTTGCAGTTTAATTTTCTTTTTTATCGAAACGATCGAGCATTATTAAACTCGCGATTAAATACTTTTAAATCGTCCGAAAGAATGCCGCAAGGTCAGAATTATTGTGTTTCGTGGGTTGCAGGGTGTCGCAGCGATATTATTGCAGGCGTAAACTAAACAGGATGGCTAGAGTACAACGGAGATATTCAATACTCGTAGATAGTATGTGTTGTCAAACGGGATTGCAAACTGATATATATCATATATCACTATATATACATATGTATGTATGTCTGTATATATGTATGTACCTATATATATGTATATAGCTATAATATATACGTTATATATATATATATATATAATAGTAAGATTCTCGTGCACAAGTGTTGGCCAGTTAGAAACGAACGCAGGACAGAACGCATCTGGCGCAGTTGCTACTCGTGACTCAATTAGGTTTACTCGTTGCGGAATTCATCGTCGTGTCGTCATCGTACTAGTAAGATCGATCGGGAGATGAGAAACCCGAGCCAAAAGTTTATACACGCCGCACGTCGTACGAAGCGCGCGCGCACACAGCAACGAGCGCGGCCGTAGTGTCGGGCGCATGCGCGCACGCGCTCGCTTCTCAGAAATCGCTGATTCGCTGCGAAGCTCGAATAACCAATTTATCAATAATTCCCCGCAAGGCATCGTCCTATCGGCGATCACGCACTGAATTCACCACAACAAAAGTCCTCGATAAAATGAGATAAGAAAAAAATAATAAATGATAAATCATGCGACGATAAAAATATTGTTTTTTTTTTTGGTTATTTCGTAGTTTTCCTTTTTTTTCATCTCTGGCTTCTTTATTTCGCGCCTATAAACCCGAGGGATCCGAGAGCCATCGAAAGGTCGGGTTTAGGGGCGAGAAAACAAGACGATTCGAGGGTTCGTCGTGAGAGAGAAACTTGGAAGAAAAAAAAATGATCGTTGGCGACGCGAAAAGCTCGCTTTTTTTCTTCTTTATCTTGTTTTTCTTTTACGACGCGTCGAGAGGACCGGTGAGATAATAACGATTCGCTCGGTCTCTTACTCTACACGTCGGGATCGTGCGAAAATCGTGTTTTACCGTCTCTATCTTTATTCATCCTCGTCCTCCAGTCGTTTATTTTTTCTCTCGGTCGCTCCCTCGCTCGCTTCCCGGCTATTCGTGAGTTTCACGAGCGCGAGCGCCCCCCCCGGACCTACTTTGTACTCGAACGGTTTATAGCAGCCGAGTTGTGTTTCCTATGCGGCGGTAAAGATGGACGCGAAATGTCACGAGCTACGACGCTACGACCCTACGTAATCCTTCGAACGAGTCTCTCGCTCACAGCCCAGAAGATTTCCGTCCGTGCGAGCGACGGCGAAATATATTTTTTTTTGTTATAGCGGCGATTTTTCTCGTTTACCGTTTTTCACTATTTCCGTATCGACGAACTAATTCGAATATTCGAGTAAAATTCTTAATGTTGAAAAATTTTAGTTTGCTTTAACAATTTTCTTCCATGGTTAAATATTATTTTCTGCTTTCTCTTTTTTTTCTTTTTTTTTTGCAAGATTTCAAAATAACGAATTAACTTATATTCTCGCGTCAGATTGTTTATTTCGAGTTTATTTCTGTTCCAATAATTTGAAATTTATCATCGAAACAGATTATAAAAAATATTCAAATGACTACAATTTTCGACATAGAAAAAAATAGACTAAAATTCATCGCTCTCTTTATCTCTTTTTTCTCGTCTCGATTCATAGCTGCGATTAGATCCGGTTGCAAGATGATCCGCCGCAACTCTCTCGTCTAGCAGGAGGCAAGAGAGAAAGAGAGAGAAAAAAAAAAAGAGAGAGAGAGAGAGAGAGAGAGAGAGAGAGAGAGAGAGAGAGAGAGAGAGAGAGAGAGCACGTCCGCTTCTTCCCGGAGATATCCCGCTCGCTCCTGTCTCGCTACGTGTCCGTCCGTCCGTCCGTCCGTCCGTCCGTCCGTCCGTCCGTCTGAACGTCCTTGTGTATCGGTGCTGTATGAGATTCTTCGGCACGCTTCCGGCGCGTGCCCCTGAGAACAGATCTCACCCCCTCCATTACCTCTCTTCCTTTACCGCGATCCCTCATCCCATAAAAACAACAAGGTCGCGAGGTTAATAATTCTTTACCGAGAAACCTCGTCCGCATCTTTTTCTCTCTCACCCTCGATTTCTCTCGCACGAAGATCGCAGGACACGTTCGACGTCTCGATTCCTCGTAACGCGGGCATCGTATGAAATTTTAACGACGATGGGATGATCTTTTTCTTTTTTAATCGCTCGACTCCAACGTCGAATTATTTTCATTATTGAAAATTTCCAATTTTCATTATTTGCTAAATTATTATTTTATTATTTGAATTGATATATTTGTTAATTTTTGTTGTGCAGTTTCTCAATTTATTTTTGTAACGGTTTATCGAAATTTCCACCGATTCGAAGATTTTCCGATAGATAAATAAAGAAGGGGATGAATTTTATTTTTATATTTTCCTCGTGGCTCCGGTCGCTCGCTTCGCGGAGTTTAATTGATGTTCTCGGCGTTAATTACCCGTCGACGTGATTAAGTCGATATCAGGCGTGACGTCGCGCGAATCGTTAAACGAGATTGCGATCGAAAAGAAAAAAAAAAACAAAAAGTTTTTAACATTCTTGGGAAATAAAACGGTGGTGCTTTCAAAGCGCGAATCATTAATCGGTTTATGAAGCTTGATTATTAATATCATTATCGTGGAAAATGTAACTCTCGGTCTTGTTCGTTATCGACGCCATTACGCTACGAGGGACACGACCATTAAAAATTTACTCGCCACGGTTTTTCTTCGGGCGCGGTCTTTGGCCTCGAGGAATTATTACTCGGCTTGCAGTTTGTTCGTCATCCACGATAATTCACTCGGTACAGCATGAAATCAAATAATATATATTTAATTTTTAATAAATATGTGTATATAATTATTTTCACTCGGCTTAGAGGGAATTATCGCGAATAACGATAAAATTTCAAGAACTGTAAATATTCTTCGAGATAAAAAGAAAGATAATTTCGATAAACGATACAATAAAATTCTATTTTTTATTTTCAAACGTCTAATTTGCATCGATAATTTTGTTTGTTTTTTTTTTCATAATTAGTGTTGAGAAAAAAATTTATTTGAAGCAAAATTGTATGTGTATTTTTTTATATTAAAATAAGCTTTTTTCATGAAATTGTTTAATTCGCTTAATAATTGTTTTTTGGGCTGGATTAAAGATATTTTATTCCACACACATTAAAGTATATTTAAGTAAATTTGTATTGAAAAAAGGACTTTAAGTCGAGACATAATAGTCGAATATGTAAATTTTATGCATGAAGTTTTTTATAATTGTAATAGATCAAGAGTAGCCGTTCATGATTTTCTTTATTTTTCGAAATATAGCCACGTTTCGAAATAAGAAGTATTATTTTCACCTAAAATATTTTCATTCGACATACTTTAAGAAATAGTAATTTAAACAAAAACGGCTACTCTCAACAATTTTCTTCTTCAACGATTCTTATATTTCCGACCGTTACAGTTGAGTCCTGCCTTAAATATTGTTTAGTCAAGAGATTTGAAAAAATGTATGTGTAAAAAGATTTTTAGAAACGCGAGAGTGATTACGTCAGATACGAACGTAACGAGTGGAGCGTTTGAAAAAGAAAAGAAAACAAAACAAAAAAAAGAAAAATCGATCAATGAATATTCCCTTATATGGGAGCGCTGCTTTTTTCCTCGCTCTTTCTCGCTTCTCGAGGAATTCCAGAGTTCCAACCTGACCCGCCGTGTGTCGCGCGGCACACGTATAAGCGCTGACGCGCCCCGCTCCCCCCACCCCGCGACCAATTTACCATGTCCCATGGCTAAAGGCTAAACGGCCAATCGTCTGCGAGATGCAGCGCGCCTCACTTGCACGAACTCAACGTGCACCGGGTTGAGCGCACCGGCAATCCCAAGGAGCGAGACCAACCGAGCCGGGGAGAGTTCCATTTTTAATTCAACCGTTGGAATGTCACCTGTCGATATGTATATATATATATATATATGTCGATCAGGTTCTCACAGCGTTCGAAAAGCTCCGATAAATTTTCGATAATGTTCTTTCGTCGTTGACTTTAGCTGGGAATAGAACCGGGACCGTTCGAATAAACCGGTTAATTTGGATAACGAATAAACTCGATACTGCGATCATATTTGATAGGAACTCGTTAAACGCCATTTTGACCGATTCAAATTTCCAATCGTTTAATAAAAGAGAGATTATTTAATAGTGGATTAATTGAATTTCGGATATTGTCGGTCGAAAGTTCACACCCTTTAGCACGGCAAGTCGAAAATTGCTGGGGTTGGTGAGTTGTGGAGATTTCTTTAAAAATTCGAGAATTCAAGGAATAAGAAAGGTTTGTGTTTTTAGAAGGGGTAAAGGATAAGTGGCTTGACAAAGAAATTAGAATTCATTATGGTTCAATTTAACGCCGAGCATGCTAGGTCAAGACTTCACGGGTATTTGAGCACGGTAGCTCGACAAATGCACAAGAGGGTTGATAGAAATTGTTCCTGCGGTTCAAAATATGGGTCTGCTTTAAATGTGACACAAATTTGTAGATTAGCAGTAAAGGTTGTTCTGCGGCATTCGAGATGTTTATTTTTCATAAATGCATCCAGCACGATTTTTTTTACGTATAATTTGCTGATTAGTTAGAAAATTTTGGAAACGGTTGCTGAAGTTTTAGAAAAGTGGAATCAATATATAAAAATTACTTTTTACATTAATTTGTATGCATCGCCGCTTTTAATGATTTTCAATCAATTAATTGTCACCGACGAAAAAAATCGTCATGTTAATTCAAATACGAAATTTTTCGTATTTGAAGAACGTACCAATGTGAATAAATGATTTTCTAACATATTTAACCTGTAAATGCATCGAAACGATGTTTCCCGCCATTTTGTGCACGGGAATAAAAAAAGAAAAAACAATTCGGCCATAGAAATATGATTGAAAAATGGGATACTCACTGTCAGCTGTACCAGCAGCATGCTCGAGAGTGCCAAAGTCCAAGCTGACATTTTTGTTCTCGAAGAAGGATTTAACAGCGTCGCAACGGCCGGTCGAATTTTCATGCCTGTCGGTCGATCTTGGCGATCTCGATAATGCCCCGTCGATCATGAGACACGAGAATATTATTGCCAGCGCGTAAACACCGGTCATACCGAACGCCGCACTTCGCGTACTAAACATTTTGTTTTCCTTCACGAATTCACTGGAAACGGGTTGTTCAACAATACAGCGGAGTCTCTAGCCCCGATTAATGTCACGAGATTGAATAAAAAAAATGAAACGAAGATACTTCCCGCGTGTCACAAAACCGTTCGACAATTTGTTCAACGTCTCGTCACTACTGGCAACCCCTTCGGCGAGAAAGCCTCCCGGACAATCTAGTTTCTTAACCGAGCCAAATGTTGTCAACACGGGTCCTCTCTTTCAACAACGAATATCTCCTCGATCCTCAGTCAGAAAATATATTGGAACCGCGCACGGTTAACTCTACCTTTTCTTTACTCTCTTCCTTCGGTTTTCAATTTTCTATCACGATCGAGACACACACGCACAGACCTCCACAGACACACACGCACGCACGAAAAGCGGGTATAACGCATGTATGCACCGCACACCGACGACGAGAACGCCCCGCGCGAGAGCGTTACTCTTTTTCCGTCTCTACCTCTTTCTCTCTCTCTCTTTTATTCAAACGCGAGTTAACGGCTCAGTGCCACGACCGCGACTGCCGCCTCTGCTGCAGTTCGCGAGACCGCCGGCGCACGACTGTGCAATGCGGATTCTCACGTTTTCCCTTTCTGCCACCACCGCACGGAGCGCTTTCCCCCGTCTCACCCTTCACTGTTCATCTCGCGCCGGCCGAAGCGAGGATATCATGCAGGACGAACTCTCTCGGCCGGTTCCCGTGCGCGCGCGACAAAATGGCGCTAACGATACACGTCGCGCCATCTTACGAATTTTACTCTCACTAAGAGCTTCAGAAATTGCAGAAATTGACGAATTTTCTTTTTATCTTCAATGGAAAGAGTTATTCACTAAAAGACACATTGTTTTGCCAATATTTTCAAACTCTATGTTGATATACATCATATATCCATTAATTATATGTATAAATGGTCGTCGTATAAAAGAATGATATTCGGAAATTAATTATATGCAAGAAAATAATTGTAACTTAACGTACTAAGCGATGATTACTTTAAGCCGAGGTAGGAAATTAACAGTCCAACGTATATTATAAAAATGTAAATTCATTTAATTGTGCAGAGTCAATCACGTATGCTCATTGTGAACTGCAAAAATAAAAGCACTCGAACACATATTTTATCTGTCCAAGGAATAATGAAAAAAAAGTTGCTCTTCTTCCAAGCCTAAAGAAACGTGATCCGAGTTCTCGCCTGATTGACTTGCCAAACGTTGAGTTCCTCGTACGTCTCGATACAATCATTAACCTGATCCGGTTTGAAGCCTTTATTCGCGCATCTTTCGAAAATCTCCGAAACTTTCACAACATTCGCACGTTCAGCGAGATCTTTAATCAGATCGAATATTTTGTTAGCCGGTGTTTGCTGTTTCGCGGCAACTTGCATTTCGGAATAATTAATAGAAAATTTGGACATCTCAACGAGACGATTCGCTTCGATAACGTCCTCTTTCTCAACGAGACTCGACAGTCTCAAACGAGCGAGAGCGGTTGAAAGACGAAGAACGGCTAGTACATTTCGCGCCGACGTGAAAGTCTTATCACGACCGTTTCTCGCTTCTCTGCGAAGCTCGACGTAAGTCTCGACGATATAATCGATCAGATCTTCCGGTATTGTTGGAGTTTTCCTTTTGCAAACTGCTATATAACGTCTGATAAGATTCATATTGATCGCCTCGACTTTCGTCGGTGGTTGAGCTCCGTGTCGATGAACGTAAGTTATGTGCTGGGCAAGACGAAGGTCGTTGTCGCGATCGGCGCGATCCTGAATAAGCCAGAGAAGATCGAAACGCGAGAGTAGAGCGGGTGCCAGTTGAATATTCTGCTCGATCGTTCTCTTGGGATTGTAACGGCCATAAGCCGGATTAGCGGCTGCAAGAATGGAGACACGAGCGTTCAAACGCGTCATTATACCAGCCTTTGCTATCGAGATCGTCTGTTGCTCCATAACTTCGTGAATTGCCGTTCTGTCGGCCTCCGCCATTTTGTCAAATTCGTCGATGCAACAGACCCCTTGGTCAGCGAGGACCAACGCACCGCCCTCGAGCATCATCTCTCCGGTCAGTGGATCCTTGAGAACGGCCGCGGTCAAACCGACGCCGGATGAACCGCGACCGGTCGTGTATTGCGATCGTGGCGCCAGACGCGTTATGAAACTTAATAACTGCGATTTTGCAACACCAGGATCTCCCATCAAGCAGATATTGATGTTACCACGAATCTTTATGTCGCCGCGTTTTCTGTCCGTTCCACCGACGAGAAGAAGCAGCAGGGCTTTCTTAACGTCCTCGAGACCATAAATTTCTGGTGCCAGAGAATTTGCGAGTTTAGCGTAAAAATCGTCCACACCCGTAAGATCCTTGATCTCGTCCGCTGTCAATTCTTGATCCTCGTCGATCGTTTCCATATTCGTCAGAGTCGAAATTCGCTGAAATTTCAACCAGGAATTAAATTAGCACGACATTCGACGCTAAATTTCAAGCAATGGAAACATTTGTAATGAGAAAATTAATTACATGTGCATCGAGGTAGGTCTCGCTGAGAAGCGCAGCACCAGTCTTTGGATTATAACCACTTTTCATCATCGGTAGAAATATTCCAGTTACGATAATATGATCACCGGGTAAACACTGTCTGGTCATTTCTCCACGACAATAGATCGTTACTGAACGCGGGATATGACCAGTCGGAACTTGATCGCTCTGAAAAATTCACAATAGCATAATTAATTTGAATCAATGAATGAAATACATATTTTTTTATTCGTCGTTTGCGTCATCGAAAAATAGTCACTCACATGTTCCTGCATCTTAAGCTCCTGGAACTTGACAAATTTCGAACCTTTTGTTTGCATGTACAATCGACCCCCTGATTTATTGACTCGGCAATCGTCGCTCGGACAAGTCTGCTGGGGCATGAAACTCATGGATTGAACAGGTTGATAAGTCTCAGCGCCACACTGATCGCACGTGTAAGTAGCAACGACTATGAGCGGCATTACTTCCGTCGATCGCGTCACGATTCCTCGTACGCTCACCAATTTGCCAATTTTCTCAGCCTTTATATCCCTGACCGAATATGATTTTGCGGAATCAAAGTCCCGAAAGTAAACTTCGCTGTAAAACAAAGATAATTGTTCGTTCGACGTTCCTAATGATTGCACGAAGCTAAGTTTCCACTGAGCTCGAACTTACAATCGTCTCATAAGCTCGGGCGCATATTTGTTTCTTGGATCTCTTTGATCTCCCGGATGTCTATTTCTTGCCTCCATGAGCAATCTGTGCTCTATATAAATGTCCAAAGCATCCTTGGCAACAACCGGACGTTCTTTAAAGTCGGGAAGGATTTCTTGCACTAACTACAAAATATAATGTAGGATTGTATCATGAAATATATCAAATTAGATTTTGTTCATTATACGCCACGAGAAAAAGTGAACGACGGACTCACTTCCAAGGTAAGGTTTGTGTATCTTCTGGTATTGTCGACGATGGCAGCGGCCAACTCGTCGTCAAACTCCTGCACATCGTCTAAATCAATGTTAAAAGCCACCTGTTCTCTGTGAGCTATCTTGGTAAGCTGTTCTCGATATTTGAATATTTTGTCGCCACTTTTGTCATCCATCTTCGCGTATTCGGTGAAGAAGGTTTTCAGTTGTTCTGCACCAACGTTACAGAATTAATCATATTATCGTATGATTGTTTTCAAACAACCGGATACTTTGGAGGTTATGAAAGACAGAACGACAACAATACGAGCGTAGATTAACGATTAAAGTCGTAGAATTATTCCAATAATTACCTTTATCCTTCGTGTAATCCCTCGATCCCTTCGGTGCCATTTTTGCTGCTAATTAACCGGTAAAATTATTAAAAAAATAAATCAAAAGTATTCCCTTCTTGTCGACGAAGCTTTCGGCAAGGGCTTTTCGCGCCAACGTCTATGCAATGCGCGGTAAAAGTTAAGGCCGATAAAGAGGATGATAAAGTTACCGAACGTCGCTAAGACATCCCAGGTTAGTTTAGGTCGGACAGTGCACGTGTAGTAAAACAGTCGCATAGGGTCTACTAATTGTTAATAACAATGGGAAAAGCGAAGAAAATAAAGGTGACAAAAGAAATGCGACCGGCGAAGATTGCACTCGCCGATCAGATCGAAGATGGAAAATTCGTCAAATCGAAGGATCGCAGAAAAATCCGACTTCGCAATGATGACGACGAGGAGGTTAGAAAATCATTGTCGCATAGTAAATGGTTTTTTTTTTTCTATCAATCGTTGTTTTATAATTCATCGACCCAAAATCTGGCTTACTTTTTGTAGTTCGTCGATGCGAATCTGTCCCAAAAAATTCTCTCCCAAGCGAGAAAACAGCAGATGGAGATGGAGGAGGAAAATGAGCTTGCCGGAACATCCTCGTCGTTTAAGAAAAAGCCTGTGACGAAATTGGGTCCGGATCTAAGCGACGATGAACAAGCCTCGAGCGAGGAGGAAGACGTCGCTGGCAACGAGTACTATGAAAACATTGAGATCAACGAGGAAGACGAGCGCGCTCTGCAAATGTTTATGGACAGAGACAGAGCGCCGGTAAGAACTCTCGCCGACATTATCATGGAAAAATTGACCGAGAAAAAGACAGAAATACAAACACAATTTTCCGACGCCGGTTCTCTGCAAATGCAAGAATTGGATCCAAGAGTCAAAGCCATGTACGAAGGAGTACGAGATGTGCTCGCGAAGTACAGAAGCGGAAAACTTCCAAAAGCGTTTAAAATCGTTCCCAGTCTCAGAAATTGGGAACAGATACTTTACATAACCGATCCACCGAAATGGTCCGCAGCGGCGATGTATCAAGCAACTCGAATATTCGCCTCGAATCTCAAGGAAAACATGGCCCAGAGATTTTATAATCTTGTGTTATTACCTCGTATACGAGATGACCTTGCTGAATATAAGAGACTCAATTTTCATCTCTATCAAGCATTGAGAAAGTCTCTGTTCAAACCTGGCGGTTTTATGAAGGGTATACTACTGCCTTTCTTGGAATCCGGCACTTGCACCCTTAGAGAATCTGTTATCATTGGTTCGGTGGTGGCAAAAAATTCCATACCTATTTTACACTCGTCGGCCGCCATTCTTAAGATCGCAGAAATGGATTATACTGGAGCAAACAGTATTTTTTTGAGAATTTTTCTAGACAAGAAATACGCACTTCCTTATCGGGTCGTGGACGGCGTTGTTTTCCACTTTCTCAGGTATATAATCGGACGTTCTATCATTAATAGCGATGACTTATCCTTCGATGACAAAGAGGTTCACTTATCTTGTATTTTTCGTACAGATTCGAACGGGAAACTAGGGAACTTCCGGTTTTGTGGCATCAGTCACTTCTCACGTTCGTTCAGCGTTACAAAAGCGACATTAGCTCGGAGCAGAAGGAGGCTCTACTCGAATTACTGAAGAAACAACCGCATCACACTATAACACCGGAAGTGAGGAGAGAACTTCAGCACGCAAAGTGTAGAGACGCCGAAGTTGATGAAATCGTTCAAGAACCCATGACTTCGTAAATATTGTTTTCCCATACGAGTTTATTTTATATTCACTCGCGCGTCTTTCGATCTAAGAAATAAACGTAAATTTACTTTGTATATATCATTTTTACAATAAATGTATTTACCAGAATTAACGGTAAATATTATCGAGAAATTAGGGACGAAAATTTAATTTCGGATTACATACTTTGAAATCGAGTATTTCATATTTTTGGCTACATAATCTATTAGTCTCGAAGTCCCAGGTTCATCGAATCGTATCCCAAGAAATCTAGAGTTCGTGTCCGTAATCAACATTCCTATAGACAGATAATTGTAATATTTATGTAAAAAAAAGTTTCAATCACCGTCTTCTTCCCAAATATCTTTTCTGTATCCATGGGAGCAGCATTAATTTTTTCACCTGTTCAACAAGATGGACATACTGGTTTAAATGACTATCCCAAGGTTATATGTAGGTCACATTTATCCGAGAGCGTCTGTGATTACAAAAGTCTGTTGTTTCGTCCCCCCTCGAAAGTTTTTAATTTCCAGATGAACTTCTTGTCGTCGTTTAGGAGAAAAGGAATGTTGAAAGGTGAATAAAGGACGGAAGAATTTTTATGGTTTTTGTTTTACAGTATGTATGTTACATTAAATCTACGATATTGACGCAATGACTCATCGTACAACGATGAATATCAATTGATTACAACAACACTCGACGCATCAAATCCAAGATATCTCTTGATCGGTAAAACGCAAGGGAGAAGTGACTCGACGAAAGTGAACATTGGATGTAATCGATACTTTCGCACAATTCGAACCGACTCCGTCTTCGCTCTTCTTGTTCAGGGATTCTTGATCGAAACATCACCACGCATAGCGCTAATTAAAAATTATTGGACCGTTATTTAAGTACGACGATGCGACGAGAAACGAAATAATCGTAGAATTATCGCTTCATCGTTCAAATATTTACATGAAAGCTGCTGAAAGATTATTCATACACGGGCCGATCGGCATACCTCCTCCTCTTCATACTGCGTGGCGATACCGAGCGCAAAAACAGTCGTATTTTCAATTTTCCATGATTTCGCCGCTAAATTCATTTTTTTGTTTGTGTTTTGTTTTGTTTAAAAGAACATCTAGACGTCTCGTTTCGCGAATATTACGCTTGAGCAATAATTAAAACTTTCGAGACTCCTTTAAAACGAGTGTTCATCGATTTCAAGTCTAAAGTTTTATAAACACCGATAGGAACGCAGACTCGTTTTTTTTTAATTTTCTTTTTTACCGTTTTTGCTTCGTTTCGATATTCGTAATAGTCGTTCACATTTTCTTGAAAAAACTCGTGATACTTTTGGATCCAGCTGCCGCCTTTTGCCTGGATATTTCTTTCTTCGTTATGGGCGGTGGCTTTTGAGGCTGAAAGTTTGAGAAAAATAAATGGCTTGAAGATTATGAAATTTGGGGAATAAAGAAACACGGGTAGACCAAATACCTTTTCCGGTTTCGTCAAATCCAATGCGCGATTTCTCGGCAAACTATCGACCTCCAGGGGCTCTTTCTTCTGTCTCTTCTCGTCGATGCTGCCCTCCTTCGGGCTCGTCACCTTTCTCTTCTTGCTTTCCGAATCGTCCGGCAAATTGAGGTACTGAGCCAGCTTTTTCGATAGATCGTCGGCAAGGTATTCGGATACGATACCATGCGCGTATTTTAGATATTCTGCAAGAAATTTATCAACCGTAAATCAATTAAAATAATCGTTTACCAATTTTTCTTGCATTATATGATGAAATTTTTCTTTTGGAAAGGCTTACCGGTGTCCGTGCCGCTCTCGTACTTGCTGCTCTTAACGTAAGTCGCACTGACCGCTCCCTGGGACACGTGCACACCTTTTTGTCGTAGTATCTCCGCGACTCTCTCGACTTTCTTCTGCAGCCAACCCAGAGTCTTCTCCTCGTTGAATTTGTAAGCCTGAAGAGACTCGTCGCCCTTGCGATCGGCAATCAGAGATAATTTCAAATTTTGACAACGTACCAGTCGCGTTGTTTCTGGATAATCCTCGTCTCTCAGACACTGATCGAGCGGGAGTATCTGCTGCGACTATGAAGAATAGTTGGAAACCATAATGTTAGTTACGTTCAATAATTTCATGTAAATTATCAATTTTCGTGTTTTGTTATTTTTCAAATTTTACAATCGAGCATAAACTCACCTTTCTCAAGTAAGGAAGTACCAAAAAGATTGGGTCAATGGGCGTAGACAGATGCATCTTGCCATCGGACTTGACATTGTCGTCTATGAACCACGATCTTCTGTTTTCGTCGAACGTGAGAACCTCTTGAACCGTAAGATCTCCCGGACTGAAGACAAACATTGCCGGTTGATTCGAAGCTGGATGTCTGAGTTTCACGACGTCGGGTGGATTTCCTTCTGCGCCTTCTATGCCATCACCTAGAACAATGCATTGTAAATTAGAGCGTAGCTCTAATCTTAATCTCCGATTTTGGGGTTATGTTTTATTAATTCAAATCTTATCTCCGATTAATAAAGAGCATATTATGTCATTAATTCATCTTTATCACGATTTTCATTCGTTTCAAGCATCCACGGCACGACAGAAATCACATTCCGGCTCCATTGGGAATAATAAATAGAAAGCCTGCCTGAGTCTCGAGAATTTTTTTCGATACTTGTCCGACGAGACCGTTCAATAGCGTCACCTAAAGAAAATTATCATAGAAAAAAAAATTTGGAGCACCACTACTACTTTTATTAAAAATCATTATGCATCTTGGAAAAATAAATTTTGACAAGAAACTTCGCCTACCTCTCCATAACATGCAGGAGTTTCACATCACCTTAAACGTAAATCCACCACGTTTTGTTTACTCAACAATAATCCAAAACACCCGCCCGTCCGCTCAGCTTCCATTTTTTTTTATCGTTTGTTTTCATTCTTGTCGAATCGATGCCAACGAAAGAAAAGAAAAATAAACACAGCGACGCGACAGTTAATTTGATAAATTTCTCTTGGCAATTTATAAAAAGTCACAGGAATAAAAATGCTCTCGCCAGATCGCGAAACTCGAAGTCGAATGTAATTGCAAACGCGCGAATTTTGTCATCCACGCACGCACACTGTTTACCTTTCATGAGAAATACCCAAGTATTTGCAGCGGGATGAGAATTTGCAGTTTTTACACATTTCTTCGGTGATGCTTTGACCCGGGGCATTTTCGTGCCGTCTCGATCGAACGGCAGCTACGTCGCCGTTTTTTTTCTTTTTTTTTTTTAATCGTACGGCCCGCAATGGTTTTCAGCTTCTCACCGGTCGTCACTCATATGCGGTTTGCACGCCGCGATAAATCATAGGTCAGCCATTTTACGAGCAACTTAGCCGGTCTGGCCCGGGGGGATTGACTCGTCTCCGTTGTTGACAGATTATTTCGGTGCAATATTCGTCAATGAAAAATTCGTCTATTTCGCGCAAAGGCGAGCGCCACATTTTCGCGAATTTATGTGTGACCAAGCGGCTACAACGTTACCGAGTGAGTTTCGTGAGATTTCATGAACGAAATGATATAACGAGGACTCGCCCTTTCGCGATCCAGTCGTAGATCCCTATTGAACCACATTCGAATTTTCATCCGGGGGTAATACCTCTCGTCGCAACCCTCCTGCTCGCTGCTCACTCTCTCTCTCTTTCTGTCTGTCCATATCTCTCGCTCGCGCGCACAGGAAGAGACTCGCGCGCCCAGTTGCCCTGGCGAGTGCGAGTTCAACTACTCTAGAAGGTGAAACTTTTTTTATGCTCCTCTCCTTTAGCGACTGCCTATTTTTTTTACTTCGTTTTTTCTGCCTCTACGACGCAGAATCGAGACACTTGTGTCGTTCAATTAAATTAAGAATATTTCAGCGACTTTCACCTCTCAGGTGCGCATGAGCAAGTAAATTCGGTTTTTTCCTTGAACAAAAATGCTTGAGAAAACCGGATATTCCATAAAAAATATTATATATCGAGTAGAATAATATGATGAAAGGTCAAATTATTCCGCATTATTCCACCGAAAGATTAAGTGATTCGTATTATCCTACTAAGATACTTGGCGATCCACATTACCCCACCGAGATAGTTGTGCGCTCTCATTATCCTACCAAGGTCCATCAGAGATCTTTTTTACCGACAAAATTTTACGATTTTATCCACAAAATCGAATAATACAACTCGTTTATTCAACGATAATTTAGAAGACGATTCCAAATAAAGCGTCATCTACACTGTCTGTTCTGAAATTTATTTGCTCTTATTCTGGAAAGACTTAAAGAAATAACAAAATACAATCATCGTTCAATAATCCTTTGAACCACGATATTGTCATAACCAAACTCCTGTGGACATAACGAAGAATAAATTCGTTCCGATCTAACTTCATACAAACTCCATTACCGGTCGCATTTTTGAATCTCCGACTCCACGTGCAAAGTCAAAATTAGAAAATTGATGATCCTCGACAGGTTGACTCAAAGTTGGTCAAAATATTTATTCACATAAAACGTGTCCCAACCAAAACAAAAATGCTCGTTGCAACGGTCAAATATATCCCAGTGAGCGAAAAACGTTGCAACAAACGGATAACCTATTTCGTCATATCCAGCCAAAGTTATTGAACGAGCTCTTTTCTCGCGATAATAATAATAAGAACAACGAGCGTTCGAGAAGCTTACCAGGCGCAACAAAACTGTGGCTTACCATTAATTGGCTGTAGAGTAGGCCGTCGCGCGACACCCACACGTCACTTTATAATGTCAAAAGTATAAAACACATGTTGTATGGGTAAGTTGGAGATCGGACGTGGGTACAAAAGGTCGGCCATAGTCTCGTGGCGTTGCCACGCTGTGCTAGGTACGGTAAGTAACAAAGAGAGTGCCCCATATAGAACACAACGATGGTAACCCAATATCTCCAGGGTCACGTCCATAAGCCACGCGTACATCCTCGTCTAGGCGTGTCCATTCAATCGAACGTGCCTTCGACCTACATAGAACGTAGCGCGTCATTTATTGCCCATCGACGACGCCGATATACCGGAGGCCGAAGAATCTCGGTGGCTCGTGGCAGACCGCGGGAAAAAAAACGTGCCCGCCGTACCGGAGGATACGTTTAGTACGAATTTTCCCGACAAAACTGGCACGAACCGAGTTTTATCACAATCGTACCGGGAGTTTGCGGAGGATAATAAGCACGAGTGGTCTTTTAGAAATTACAAAGCGTTTCTTATAATATAATATATATAATATATTTTGTTGTATTTTTTGTTTTCTCTTTTTTTTTTGTTATTTTTTTTCCTTTGTTTGTTTTATTAAACACAGAATCACAGAGCAAACTGGACATGTCGTAGGGTGGGCGGGTATTTCGAACTTGGCCGGGAAATGTTTTACAGTACTCGTATTGTTTTTTTTTCTCTTTTCAATTTTTCTCTTCATACACATATATGTTTTTTAACATATATATATATATAGATATATGTCTTGTGTTATTCTCGTCCCACATACTTCATCGTCTCGCTAAGTTTTCTCGCTTCTCGCGTGCCGCTCCTCCCTTTCATCTCTCCCTTGTTATTTATTCAATTGTACAAAAATTACGTTCGAGTTTTATTTAAATTTTCTTTTTCTTTATAGCGAATTATAAAGATGGGTACAAAGTAGATGAGAAAAATGAGAATGAAATTGTCTATCAAGCGTCGGCGACCTTTGTCCTTCGCTTGACCCTTTTCTCGTTCGTATATTTACGCGTAAAAAATTGTACGAAAAAAGTTTGATTCGACGAGGGTTGGAAAACGAGAAGACTCGGCGAAAAGACCGGAAGTTGTGATAAACGGTTCCCTCTTTTTTTCTTTTGCTTTTTGTTATCATTCGCAGAAAAGGTTTACCAGTGGAAGTTTTTTCTTTTTTGTTTTCTTCTTCAAGTTTTATTTACAAATCAAGGCAATATTCGTTAATTATCGGCTACATGCATACTGGTGTGTGTGTGTGCCCAACATTCTGATAATCCATTAGAAATTCCTCCTCTCTCTCTCTCTCTCTCTCTCTTTCACTCTTCCTTCGTTCTCGTCGCTTTTACCTCAACGTTACTTTTTCTTTTCATTCATTTTGCAACCTTTGTGACAAATTTTGTACAATATATAATCTTCTTTCGAGTACTCACGAAAGGTAACGTCGCTTTAATGCGACTCCTCCGTACAGTTTTTAATCCATTTAATTTCTTTTCGTTTTTTTTCGTCTTTAAAAGTCATTTTCCTATGAAATTGATTTCATATAAAAAAAAACGTGCATATATCTCTCTCTCTCTCTCGCCAGAGGCGGACACGTGCCGTTGGCTGTCGCCAGGGGCGCTGCGATCGCCTCCGTCCATTCTATCTATCTCGCTCACCTCTATTTCTCGTCTTCCTTACTATTTTCTCTCTCTCTCTCTCTCTCTGTCGTTCTCTCACTCAGGCATTCTTGCTTC
Organism: Netelia virgata; assembly: GCA_951802705.1. Taxonomy (NCBI): domain Eukaryota; kingdom Metazoa; phylum Arthropoda; class Insecta; order Hymenoptera; family Ichneumonidae; genus Netelia; species Netelia virgata. Next base: position 1,244,153 of record OX637864.1, on the reverse strand, counting down.
ACACTATATATCGCACTCTCTTTTGTTATTATTATTTTTCTTTCTGTTCAACTCTATTCTCGCGTTTCCTTCCTTTTTTTTTTAGTTCTTTCACCTTCCCGCTTGTAATCGGCTCGCAAAATGTCGCGAGAAGCCGCCAGGGGGCCGGCGCGAACCATTCTAAAAGTAACAACTTTGTACTCGCAAACAATCATTGCGTTTTTCTTTTCTTTTTGCGTTCAACCATCGTATTCTTTGTTTTCTTACATTCGTTTGTTTTTTTTTGTTCTTCTTCTCTATTATTAAATCGTCTCCGCGCTCTCGTGCTAATCCGTACTCGTAAGTAAATGTACCTACAATGCCTGCCAAGGCGCGAATTCACGACGGACTCCTCTCTCTCGCTCTCTCTTTATCTAGAGGATTTCAATCGAGGCAATATCGCGATATAAAGTCTCTGATATAGGAAAGCATTCGCTGGCAAAAAAAAAAACGATCGTCGGAGAATCTCATCGCGTTCCAAGATTTTCCATCTTGGTAAACTCTCCGGCGAGTGCGTTCTTTTTTCTTTTTTTTTTCTTGGATATACAATATAATTTTTGTTTAAAAAAAAAGCTTTATATACTCGTATTGGTAATGATTATAAAAAATTCGACGGAAAGACCGTGACGAAGAGAGGCCGAGACGTCCGTTGCTCGAATCTCTCCCTCTCTCTCTCTCTCTCTGTTTCTGCTTTACCACGTTTGTTGTTCTTCTTTTACTTTTTAAATCTCAACCCTTGCGTTTATTGTACGGAAGCACCAATTTTGTCCCTAATTTAATAAAAAGCAAGCAGAAAAAAAAGATGGGATAAAAAAACGGAAAGAAACGAACAGCTTCGCGATCGAGCCTTTCTTCCTCACTTGCAAGAAAAATGTGTTTTTATCATTTTCTTTTCTATTTTTTTTCCGCTTTATATAATTGGTCGAGCACTTTTTTCACAGCTCTAAAATTCCACTTTTAGTCCCAGCGCAGGCTCCCGCGAAACGTTCACCGCTTTCTATCTTTCCTCTCTCGCGGGGTTAGACACAATGATTTTGTAGTGGCAACGCGTTCGATATTGGTAAAAAAAAAAAAAAAAAACAACAAATAAACATGAACAAACGAAAAAAATGGAGGACTCTACGAGTTGTGATTCACCGTCGTCGTCTAAAGTTAGACGAAACAACAAAAAACGAGAAGAAAAAAGCGCGTGTCATTCGACTATAGAGCTCTGCTCGTTGCCGATCGTGTGCCACGATTTTTTTTTATGTTTTCATCATCTCCGAAACATTTTCTTCTTTCTTTTTCATTTCGCTCAAGCACTGCGCACTCACTTTCACACTCGCTCTTTCGCCTCGTTACATTTTCCATCGCTCTTCAACCTAAGTACAAATGCTCTAATGACAGTCACGATTCTCATCCGTTCGATATTTCAATGCGAAGCGCCAATTCTCTCTTAGTCTCCCTCGTCGGATTTTTTCTGAAAAAGCCACGACGTGTTCGGCCTCGAGACAATCGATTCAATAATATTTCTCTCGCATCCTCGAACCCACGATGCGCCCCATGGACACATCGAAGGACAAAAATTCATTCGCACGTACTCCTGAAATAATTCTAATTCGTTAATGATATTGTTAAAATTAAAATAAAAACGATAAGAAAAAAGACAAATGTATGAATCTCAAGCGCGCCGTTTTTTTTATCGCCGTCACGCCCCGATTTTCTCGTCGTGGAGGGAGAGAATGATATGCACCGACACGACCGACCGCGAAGTAGCATATATATATTTATAAATATATATTCATATCGAATAATAGAGTTTCTTGTCCGGGTTTCAAGTGCTCCGTCGATAACGCTGGCGCGTACTTTAATCGCAGAATCCACCGTGGTACATTCTTTCCCTCCCTCGTTCGCTCCTTCGAAACGTCCATGAATCCGTGTTCCAATTCTTCGCTCGACCAATTCTCGATTGCACTTCCCTCGCGTCTTCATTGTTTTTTCTGTGTTTTTTATATTCTTTCCTCTACCTCGAAGGCAAGTCTCGCTCGACGAGAGTCGATGCGTGTGGCACGATCGTGTTCGAACGAGTCTCCAGGTTCTCTTGGTATCGTTTTTATTTTGTCGAATAAAGGATGAAGAAAATAGGAAACGAGAGTCGAATGAAAATCGAAGAGCGTGGGATGCTCTTTCCCTTCGTCCTCGTCGCATTTCATGCTTGTTTCTCCCGGATCCCCTCGAGGATCAGAGGGACCGAAAGTAATCTCGCGGAGGTTCGAGGCAGCTCACCAAGAGTTAAAAAAAAACAACAACAACAACAATTTCTCACTCGATGATCGAATAAACGTCGATGGCTCTTTAGGCTGCTGCGTATTTATCCTGTCTCTCAACGTTTCCCATCGTTTCGACGTGCGGCGGTGTGGCTGGCTTCATCACATTAATCTCCTCATCCTCTTGTTCCTTGTTTCTCGGCGTCCAGCTCGGCGTGACCGGCGATCTCTCGAGAGGACAGGAGAGTCGAGCTGCGCGTAGGAGGCCGACGAGGCTCCTCCTCAGGATGCAACGGGAGGCGTCAAGGCTGGCCGTTAGGCCAGAATTTCGGCGGGGCTAGGACGCTCCCATCGAGCCTGAGCCTGGGCTAGGGCTGTTTTGAACATTGCCCGAGACCTGATTGTACGGATGGTTGCTGTTGCACAACACCGTGTATATGTTGTCGACGTTGCTGAGCTTCTCGAAGAACGGTATTAAGTCGAGAAGCTCCGAATCCGTCATGTCGTCGAACCACGAAGCAACGGGAACCTGCGGCAAAATTAGAGATAGAGGATGAAATAATAATAATAATGATGGATAGATGGGTACTAATCGAGTCAAACCCACGTAACGAGGAAATGCGGCTTGGGGAAGAAAAACATTGTTTTGTCACGTGTACGAGACTAGTGTTTAATTTCCCTCTCCACCAATCCAATCGTATACGTGTTACGTTCAAGGCGAAGGTCGAGAGAGCTCGTTCGACTGTTCTCAACGTCCGTTCGACACGAATGACTAGCACGTTTTTTTCTCTCTCTCTCTCTCTCTCTCTCTCTCTTTCTTTCTCGTAACTCGATCGCGATCTATCGCGTTGCAAGCTGCCTTGCGCAACACCAGTTTTGAGGATTAATTTTCTTTTTCTTCATTTACGATGTTTCCATCGTGCCAGTTTTTCGTTAAAACTACAAGATTCAGGGAAAAACTGTTGATTTAATTTTGCAAAAAAACTTGCTGGATTGTGGTAAAGGGCGTTAAGGTCCGAGCTTCTAACTCGGTAATGGCTCGTCCGTCGATAATTTTCATTGTGATCTTTTTCATAAAGCGTGAAATTCTCTACAAATAACTTCCTATGCGTATCGTTCCTAGGTACGACCAGTTTCGAGAAAATTACCAATTACCGTTTCCTTACCTCGCTACTTCGAAACGAAGCACGTTTTAGTTCGTAACAAAAGCGCGCTTTATCGACGTAACTCTGCCTCTGGCGATGTCGGCGCGGATATACTTTTTTATCGAGAATTTCGCGCTCTACGAAAAACGTCTCTTGGAAAAATATCGTCGAGCCTACCGTTATCGAGTTAAACGCTCGTTTCAAGCACAACTCACAGCATTGTCCGGATGGAAAATGTAACTGGCTGGGCTATTGTCGACTATTATAATCTGCTGAAGATCTCTCCCGAGCTTGTTCAAATCCTTGACGTAATTGCCACGATGAAATACGCACGACTCGCGGAATAGTCTCGCCCTGAAGACTCCCCATCTGTCGAGCAGATCTGCCACCGGATCGGCGTACTGACAAAAAAAAAGAAATATAAATAAAAATCATTAATTATGAATAAAAATTCGTACATCCAATTTTTCTTATTTTCGAATGAAAAAATTGACAATTATCTCACCTTTGCCAAACTGGCTGTGAATAGTACGCACTCGTAGAGTTCTCCCATTCTCTGCAAGAACTCGTCGACGTAAGGCCTCTTTAGAACGTAAACCTGATGCACCGTACCGTCGATCTCGACCGGCACGACAAAATCAGCGTTGTTTATCGGCTTGAACGAGCTATGAACGAGGGTCTCGTCGAGATCTATGACCATGCATTTCTTGTGCATATCCTGATGGAGAACCGGGGGTAAGAGAAATCTCGGTGATCCAGTGCCAGGCGGTGGTGAGCCACGACCGTCGCCCTGCAACGAGCTCGCCTTCGAGCTCTTCGAACTTCCGCCCCTTCCGCGACCGAGACAGCAGAGCAGAGACCGTAGAAGACCCCGTCCTCTCGGCTTTTTTCCACCGCTCGGACCATTGCTCGTAGCCTCATTTTCTCTCGGTAATTGTGCTGTGAAATATTTCAAAGAAACATTTAAAAACAACAATAACAACAACAACAACAACAAAATTACAAACGTGATATCATTGCTCGTTGGTCTCTATGTGGGACAACGATATTATACTACTTGAGAAAGATAGAGAAGGAAAGTAGAAGTCAAGGGAAAAAACAACATTATCCTCGTGTTACATGGACTGAAACGAAGAATCGGATAATCGTCGTGCTACGAATGTTTTTTTTTCTCCGGGGACTGTTTTGGTATTGCAAATATTGTTATCCACGTACAAACTAACTGCGAGTTTTTCTAAAAATAAAAAAATATCCTACAAATCTATTTTTTAATCCTGCATAAGAGAATAACTTCTCGTTTAGAATTTTCTTCAAAAATTCGTAGATGGGAAAAATACATAGATTTGCAATTTAGTAAAAACGAAAAAATATAAGAAACGGGGAGGAATGCGATCTTTTTCATGATGCGGAAAAAAGAGCGCAAGAACAGCATAATCGGCTCTCAGGATCGTACCTGCGAGACCGCCGGGTAGTAAGAGTAAAAAATTGACGCTAAGGTAAGACGGTAAGACAGTGAGCGAGAAAGAGAGAGAGGGAGAGAGAGAGCGAGAGAAACACTAATAACGCGTGTGCAAGAGTTTCGTTCGGTGTATGGGCAAGCGTGGTCAAGGAGACAGAGAGGGGGGAGATGGAGAGTGAGAGAGAGAGAGAGAGAGAGAGAAATATATATTTCGAGAGGTACGCACGCGAATGGAATCGAGAGAGAAAGAAATCGAGGCGAAGGCGAGGCCGGGCAAGAACAGAGTCTGAGGTCTGAACGGCGAGTGTCGAGCTACTACAAACGTGGCCGACGTCGAGCGAGGAGGGGATAGACGAAGAGAGAGCGACAGACCGGCAGGGGGGGGGGGGCGAGGGAAGTGCAGATAACTGGTGCTCTACGGAGAGACGGAGAGAACGAGTGAAATACTTTGTGGAACGAAGACGACAAAGAGAAAGAGACAGCCATATATATATATATATATGTATATAGATGGCGAGATTGAGAAGTGGTGGAGGGGGAAAACGAGGTAAAGCTAGGCGAGGCGCGGAGCTCAAAGTAGAAAGACAGAGGGAGAGAGAAGAGAGAGAGAGAAAAGAGAGAGAGAGAGAGAGCTAGATAGAAAGAGAAATAGAGAGGATACGATTTTCTAACAGGTGCAGGCAGAGTAATTCCAGCATCTGGATTATTCATTTTCCCCTTCCTTCAACGAGACGTAAAAAAGAAAAAAAGAAAGGATCGCTCAAAGATTTTACGCAAGTACGGAATGAAACGCTGGACGAGGAAGAGGAAGCTAAGAGAGGTATACGCGCGCATACACAGAACACATGCAGAGAGAGAGAGAGAGAGACACACACACACACGCGCGATATAAAAACAGAGAGCGAGCGTATACCGATGTGATTGAGGGGCAGGAGAGGGGAGAGGCGGAAGGGGATATCGTTTTGCCAACCTTACCTTTCTCGTTATTGAAGTGGCCTAGCTCGTCATCCCGCGACACTTGGGTGATAATGGACGATGCGTCCATTTAAAACATTTGTTGGTCGTGACTCGGGACCAATCGCGAATTCCTTGGACGAGCAGGCTAAAATCACCGTCTCCTCCTCCCCCTCCTCCGCCCCCACCACCGCCTTCTTTACCACTGCCACTACTACCACTACTACCAGTGCCACAGAAACTAATAAAACCGCAGCGGCGACCGCTAGTGCCGATTCTTCTTTTGCCGTTGATGATGCTGCCGACTTTATGCTGCCGATGAAACGACAGGCCGATGGTGCTCCTTTTGCTGATGCTGCTCGTGCCAGCGCGCACACGCGTAACGCACGACGCATGCATGCACACGATCACAATGATTCCCTATGTATCACGCCAGCAAGCGTTATACACGCGCCCGCCGAGAGTAATATTGCCTTCCTCGTCCGCGAAGACGATCAGACTCTCTATACTCTATCCCGCTTCCGCTCACTCCACTTGTGACACTAACACACGTTCGCGAACATATATATATACGTGTATTTATGCATTTACATTTGTGTGTAATCGGGACCGAACGAACGTACGCACGCACTACCGCCCGCGAGAGCGAAAATCGGGGAGTGAATAAAAAAAAAATTATTCTCGCGTCCAAAAGTTTTCAACAGGAGCGGCAAAACCGTTCCTCCCCACGTCCCTCGCTCGCTCGGTCGCTCGCTCTCTCGTTGTTTCCTTCTGTCTTCGTTGCGCTACCGCGGACCGCCGCGGACACACTGGTGATTCTTCTCTCGTCGCGACGACGGCGATGACGACGACGACGACGACGACGGCGACGTTTCGGAGTAACTACACGACACGAGCGAACACGACGACGATGACCGACGCTTACTTTACGTACGCGCAAACGGTAGCTCACTGAGAACACTCGCACTCCGCCTTCTCTGGTACTCCGTTTGATGCTACTCCACTGGCCTCTCTATCTCTCGCTCTCTCTCTCTCTCTCTCTCTCACTTTCTATATGTGTGCGAGAGTCATCCACTTTGGTATGCGAAGTTTAATGGTATTAGTAGTCTGTCTCTCACGCATTCGCGACGGGGAGAGAGACCGCGGCGTCTCTCTCGTTCGTTCTCTTCCTCGGTGTGTGATGTCGCCAGAGGGAACGCGACACGCTCTCTTACGGAGAGCGAGAGAAAGAGCTGCGAGTTGCGAACGAGTGCGAGGGGGGAAAGAGAGGAATTGGCCGGAGCAACAGAGCTCTGCGAAAGCCCAAAATGGCAGCGTAGTTGAGTTTTTCCTCCCCTGCTCGGCGCGCCCACTCTCTCTCGACTTTAAAAGGGGACGCGAAGTGAGGTGAGGCTAACCGACGATAGATAATGAGGAGGGAAGAGGAAGATCACTTTGCGTATATTGTGTGTATTATATACCTGTGTATACAGGCACGAAACAAATTTCGTAGACACTAGCACGATCGCCGTTGTCTCATACTCTTGGCACAGCTGTTAGCATATTATACGTATTATTTACTACCTCTCATATATTCGTTGGGAGTAAATACCAGAGTCGTAGTACTATTGCGGAGATACAGTGGGAGAGGGGATTAATAAAAGATAGATGTATATGAGCGATTCGGAGTGGGGTTAGTCAGAGTCTGGGAGGAATTCGGAGCAACCAAGTGGAAACTAGTGCAGCACGAGTCACACACAATTCTCTTCTGTTTTTCCTTTCCTCTGACACCATATACGTATCTCGTGTATGTGTATCATCATGATAGACGGTTTTTTAATCTTGGCAATCGTTCGATCAAACCGCACCTATTATCACAGAATCACAAGGACGTTGTTTCTTTGTTTTTGATAATTATCGAGTATATGGGTACAGTTGCAATTTTTTTAGAAATACGTGTGTAATACGCTGTTGGGTGTTGGCGATTCATTCGCGAAGCTCGTCCGCGTGCGTTTTCCTTCGAACTCTCTTTTATTTACGATATATTTTCGTCTCACGTGGATGCTCGACGTACAAGCGACGCGAGCGCCCTATATCGTACACGGTCTGCGTACGAACTATGTACTTCCCCGCCTCACTTCGTAAACGATGTTCTTATTTCGAACGCAACTGAACAAACTTCAAAGAATGGGAACGACGATATAATGATCAGATCGTTATTCGGTCTGATCGCGTAAAGCATTATATAGCATTTGGCAACCTTCGATATTTTTGTCAAGATTCACGACGGCACTGTAATATTTGAGAATTCTCGACATCGCGAATTGACGCGTGGCGTTGCCGCTTGCTTTGTGCACTGTGAATGGAACTACGAGTTCCCGTCGACGATAAGATTTATTAGACTCGCGAGCCGAGAGAAAGCGTACAATTTATATTTTTATAAACATCAACGATGCGCGTGAGTATTCATTCTTAATTTTCCGCTTGTGTGTAACCATTCTCGAAGGAATAGAAAATACACTCGGCAAAACCGTTGATAAAAGTAGAACGAGGCGGAGACTAGCGGGCCTTTGTCACGGCGATGAACTCTCCCGTAGTAATTTCATTTCACACACTACGTTGCGACAAACTATTCGCGTACTCGTACAAGCAATGTCGTCGACGTTAGAATTTAGCACCGTACAGTACAAAAATTGTCGAGGACGACATCAAGATGAGAGCCAAAGCACGCGCTCTAACCCCGTTAGTAAACAAGTCATGCGACACTACCTCGCCGGTACAATACTGCACAGAAACAAAAGATCATATGGCCCAGTATTAACGAGAGTATGAGAGAGTGAGCGACAGTAGTGGCGCGGGGGTAGAATACCCCGAAAATCGATGGGGCTTCCCCAAGAATTATAATAAGAACAGCTGTAACTAGGCGCAAAATTCGCCTCGTAACTACTCATAACATTCTTTGCTGGCCCAGCTGATACTTTCTACTGTCCAATGATATGAAATTTAGAACGTTGCTCCAATGCAATCAATAATATCGCTTTTCCGGTTACCAACGGTTTTCAATTATAATACCTCCTCAATATTAATACCTAATTTTTGTATTCGATAATAATTGCATTTTCTTTATAACCGGTCTTAATTGCTTTAGAGCAATGTCACTAATTTTTATAAATATATTTTCCAGGTAACTTTGAGATTGAACGTTTGAAGACGAGTTCAAAGATACTTTAATGATAACGTTTTTTATCGAGATATTGATACTTACAATTTAAAATCTCCTTGATAATTGTCGACGATTAGAGATCGACCGTGGACATTGATAATGAAAGAATGATGTATCTAAAGAATCTCGGATAGTCGCGTGAAAAGAACAACTTCGGGATCGCGACTTTCCTCGTAGAACTCATTTGAATTTCTCGTCACGAATAAAGGTGCATGGACGAACGAGCGAGCGAGCGAGCGAGGCGGCATACCTGTACGCACTCTCGAATCCGAGTTATGTACACCACGGATCACATTACGTAGCGGGTCACGACGCATTCAGCGTCGAATCCATATTTACAAATCGAATCTATAACACGTTGAATAATTTTACCAATACTAGCAAGAACAGTATTGAGCACATTCGATTTTTTTCGCAGACTCAACCAAAGATTGTGTTTCAATGATAACCCTCAACCCAAGAACCAAGTTCGTTTTCGTCCGGCCCAACATTTCTTCTCGAAATGTTGCTTGATATTTGATGAACAAAAATTGTATTCTCGCTTGGAAAGTACAGTCTGTAGATTGACCATGAATTTTTTCAGATTTTTTCATTTACAATTGCGGGTGTGATAGCGCTAAGACGAAAACGACCCTGGTTCACGGAATTAGGGTGCCTAAAAAACGTTCACGGATTGAGAATTAATAAAATTTGTTTCATTTTCGGTAACAAGCAGTTTTTCAAAGTAGCAAAGTAAAATTCGAATCAAAATGCGTACCAGTTCACTTTTTTCGTTAAATAGAGGGAAAATGAATCCGCAACGCGACACTTGCCGTCGACCATTTTAATCACACTCTCTCGCCCTTTCTTCGTCCCGTATTATAGTATTTACATAAATCGTTCAATATTTGATATTTTTTCACAAATAGCTTTGCACTATAGTTACGTGATAAAAGTTTTGGCTCGTAACTTTCTCCCCTTCGCACGTGCTATTTGTACATACTCGTGATTCGACGAATGAGACTATAACTAAAAATTCGATATCGAATTGTTGATACTCCGACTACGCGATTTTCCAGCGACTCGCAATCGCCCATAAAATTCAATTTTATTCTATTTTCATCATTATCTTTCTATCATCCGTTCGGCCGGAAGACGCGCCTTTTTAGAGAAGACGATATATTTTCCACTGGGCCAATATTTAATTTCTTCTCGGCGATCGTCTATCTTTCGTAATATAAAAAATTCGTAGAAAAATTGTTGCGAAAGACACCCCCAAAAACTTTCGTGAGTTTTCGCTGAAGCAAAAACAATGAGAGTTGATTGAGATTTATCTCCAACTCCGGAAATTATTGAAAAATAAAATATCTACGTGGGAATGGCTTCTCTCGATGCGAATCTCGTTCGCTATAAATCCGGTATTTTCGCGATTTGCAATCGCGTTTTGAGGTTGCGTTTAAAGACACTTTCGAGCCTCGAGTTATTCTCTCTCTAAATTCGCGCTGGCAGTGTCGATCTCGATCGTCACTTGTTCTTCATCATCATAGTGCGCCTCGTTACTCGTCCGCAGAATAAACCGATTATAAATATGATTCCTATCATCGTGAACGCCATTACGATGAAGTATCTTCTCGCCGGCGAACGATTGACGGTCGTATAGAGTTCGCTGATCGTGTTTGGTGGCTCCACCAACTGAAACGATAATACAAAAAAAGAAGAGTTTCGTTTGCTCCGAGTTTCACAAAAAAGAAAACACAAATATCTCGATATCCGCTTTTGCTTACTTTGGCCGCATTTCGGAACATTTCGATTCTCGTCGTTAACATTTTGTAACAATCTGGCTGTAGTGGTTTCTTGCTGTCGAGTATAGTTTGCAGACACATTATATCTGCAACGAGAAACAAAAAGAAAAAATATATAATTTTTAGTCAAACTTTTGTTTGGCGATGTGGAATAGAATTGAATAGACAATTAATTGAAACTAACGTCTTCCATCTCCTTGTGGTACGTCGCTGCAGTATTTTTTCAGATCGACGGCACATGCCTTGTGAAGCAATGGATCGACGTTTATATCGGCTCTGGCTTCTTCTATCAAGTCGGCAACTTGCACTCGACATTCCTCCCGCATGTCCGGATTGCCTGCGTTGAACTCGGTTTTCAGACACTCCTCGACCGAGCCTGGATCTTTCTCGTCTGCTCGACAGATCGTTATGATCTAATTCGAAAACAAAGCATCGGAATATTAGGTTTCTTAGTATTATTCAAATTCATTTTGAACAATACAAGCCAGCAAATTATTGAAACATACCTCGTGAGCACAAAGCGTTGAGAGCAGAGGATCTAGATGATAATTCAAAGCTGTTTGACGCAATATGTGAGCCATTTGTTGCTCGCACTTGGTCGTCAATTTCCATTGACGAAATTGTATCTTCAAACAACTGATGACTTTTCCCTCGAGTTCTTTATCCTTTGGTTTATTTTTCAATACCTATTGCATAATGATTTCGAGGTATTTAATCTTTCTTCAAAAATAAATACGACGCGTAATGAAGATAATCGAGAGATTATAAAAATGATTAAACAAATGCTCACCTCACTGCAATGATCGGCGATGTCGCGCGAGCAAGCTGTCTGCAAGGCCGTGTTAAATCTATAATCCGTATTCTGCTCGATCATTCGTCTTATAACGACGCTTCTGCATTTCTCGTCGAAGGTCGGCTCGTCCTTATGATTCTTGAGACAATCGAGCGCCTGTGCACGATCGGTTTCGTAACAAAATTGACGTATCATCGATCGACAAGAATTAAGAAGTATATAATCGCTAGAGCTATCCTGAAACTCTTGTCGTCGGATTTTAAACAGTTGTTTATGACAAGGATCCGATAATTTCGTCTTCTGCTGTGCCAGACATTCGAATATTTGCGGACTGCCTGGATCGAATTTATAACAGAATTGTTTGATATCCCCGGCACACGCTTTTTGAAGCACAGGATCAAAATTGATGCTTTCGTGTTGTTGATACAGCTGCATTCTCAGCTGTTGTCGACACTCTTTCGGTATACGCGGCTGTTTGTCGTTCATCGCATCTTCTTGCATGATTCCACTGAGACACTCGATAACCGCGACTTTCGTCGTTGATCTGCAAATAGGACGAATCCCATATATTGGCGGAGAAGATTTTGCAACACAAATCACGAAATATTTTAAATGAAGCCATTTTTTAGTGAAATTTCTCGATAAAAAAGTGGATAAGAAATATAAAGAATTCTTACTCGTGACAGTGGCGCATAACGAGCGGTCGGCACGCGTCCTTGAATTTATATGTGAAATGATAATTTTTCATCGAGAGCAATTGAAAATGTTCTACAGCCACTTTGCATTTGTAGTCGGAGCGTGAGTCAAGATCGCTCTTGTGTTCGATCAGACACTCCATCATGTCACCCTCGTCCTTGCCGTATTTCAGTACCTCTCCACAATGATGTTCCATGACCCTCTGACAAGCTGACATTATCACAGGATTGAGTTCGACGCGTTCGGCTTGTTCGGCGGTCAAATTGCTCACAGATTGTTTGCAATCGACGGTCAGGCTGAAATTCCAAATTAGAACGATATAAATATTCAAAGCACGAATATATACCTTTAAATTAAAAACTATAAAAATAATTATTAATTTTTTACAACAATTATGGGTCATTATTTAGTTCGAATTGTATTTTAGATGGTTATGCGTACGTATTTTTTTGAGTACTGACCGTTCCAAATTATCCTGTAGACATAATACTTCTTCGCCCTTTGCCGTTTTATCGTAACAGAAGGATGCAAGCTCGTTGAGACAAACGTCTTCGACTTCCGGTTGGAGATCAACGCTCACGGCTCGCTGCCTCATTATACGACGAATTTCCTCGAGGCACTCGACTCTCAGTGTCATGTTCTTACGTGGCTGATTGGCGTATCTGTAGAGGCAAGGCAGCACGAGAGGTCCTATGTCTGGATCCATGCTAGTTCGGTCGTGCCATGCATTTTTCGCGTGACAAAATTGCACCGCGTCGGATTTGCAAGCTCTGTATAATTGTGGATCGAGTTTGAAATCACGTGCTACGAAATATTGTATCTGCACCAGAGCTGACTCGCACGCTTCGGTCATTTTGTCCGAACCAAGATTTTCCATGAGGCAGTAAATAACTCTGGCGTTTCCACCGCGTACGTCTCTGCATGCGATATCGACGACCGGTTGGCAGGCTTCTCTCAGAACTGGATCGACTCGCCAATCTTCACCAGCATCGGTTTCTTTTACCAATCCTTCGAGCGCTCTTTGGCATTCGGTCGATATTCTCAATTTCTTCTTTCTTGTTTTAGTATGATCCATAAGACAGTGTATGGTGAGACCACCGACTTCGAGACCGTTGCAAAACGAGGATATATCATTGGCACAGCCATTTACGATCTCGGGGGAAAGCCTGTAATCCTCCATGAGAATTTTCCTATGATCGAACATCTCAACCTGACAATCGGTATCAAGTTTACTGCCATTTCTAGCGACACCCTCGAGACAGAGGAGTATCTGGGCAAGCCGTATCTCCTTGTCCTCGGAGACGGATCTACGGCAATGATTGTTCTTTATGTCCTCTTTGCAAGCTTTAACGAGGCCTTTGCTGACACGATAGTCCGAGGCTATGAGTCTCTCGCGTCTGGTCAATTGATCCCGGCATTGTTTTGTCATTGCACGATCGGTCTTGTGTTGCATGAGACACTTGTAAACTTGTCCGGTACCCGGTCGTATAGTGCCGCAGAATTGTATATGATCCTGCGTACAAGCGAGATACAATTGACGATCGAGCTTTATGTTGCCGCCCTGAATTTCAGAAATTCGAAATATTCGCTTTCTGCACGAATTCTGCAAATCGTCGGCGTGACTTTGTAGACAGTCCAACATCTGGCCCTGCGATATATCCCTGTAGGGTTGAATCCTTCCGCACTTGAATTTTTCTATGTCGTCGTGACAATCGGCTATCATCGGCGTTACGATTCTAAAGTCGCTAAAAGCGACCCATTCCAGCTGTTGAATGTAAGCTACGCAACGTTGCTCCTTGACGGAATCACGTTTCTCTATCAAACACGTCAAATAACCACCAGCAACTTCTTCGTCGGCCGAACATCGAAGAGTTTCCAACAGTTCTTTGCTGCACGCTTTCTCCGCCGATTTCTGAACATTCTGATTTTGCGTCACCTCGAGTATGTGTTTCCATATAGCGTGCTGACAATCGTCGTTTATTCCGGCTACTTCTTTTGGCTGTGAAACAAAATTTGCTTTAGTTTGAACGCACTTTCGTTTCCTCGCCAGCTAAGAAAATTAATAAGCATCTGCAAATGATTGAAACGAGTGTATTTTATTGTTTATCTGTAACCTCGTTTTTATCGGTTTGTGGTTTTATCGATTTTATAAATTTGTGTCACAACAAAAATTGAAAACCCTCGAAAAACCCTCGATTGTCATTTAAGACATCGTTTTCTGTCCAAATGAGTAGTTTCAAAATATCATGGATATATCAAAGAAAAACAAATGATACAAATGTAGGTTGATTAAAAAGAAATTTACCTTGAATGTTTGAACGCATTCGAGAACGAACAATTGATCGTCGGTGTTGTCAACATCGCCACACAAACGTCTAAGATCATCTCTGCACTTAGGATCGTCAATCGGATGTTTGTCCTTCGACGCTATTTGTTGGGGTACCTCGTTGTTAATGAGTTCACTGTTTCTTCTGAATCTCGTCAGTGGATTGCGAATTTGTTCCTTATAGCGCCAAGCAACGGGAGCACGATTATCCTGCTCATCTACGGGAGCGAGATCGCCGGTTGCGGAATATCTCGATTCGGTAGTCACGAGGAGTTCGAGTAAAGTCACCACGAGAGCGACGCGACGCAACGTTCTCGGGATTCCCATTTCGGCGAACTATGCTTTTCTAGATAAATCACACTTTAGCTGTGAGCTGTGAGGGTGAGCTTTTTTTCACACCCTCGATCGCTCCTTACTCTCACGCGGTTCCACAATTTATTCGCGTTTATATCACCGAGCACCTTGACTGCCGAACGTTCGCGAATGTACAATGCATCGTTTCGCAGCTATCCGGGTCTCTTGTAATTCTCGCAACACACCAGAAACAAATAAAAGCTGGAAGGAGAGCGCGACAAGAGTCGAGATACGTCAAAGGCGTCAAAGGCTAGTGCCAGCAAGTGGCTGAGCCCTACACTATATTTCATACGCGACCGACATCTCGCGGAGAATACAACGATTATTCGCCAATAGTTCGGATAACAAGGCTTATGATAATGATACGAATATACATAATCGTTGGAAAGTGATGGATTGGTAAATTAATCGGGTAAATTTTTGTCAATAAATTTTCTTTTTTCATCGGTTTAACGATCCATAACAATCATAGTACAAACCTTGTAGGCCTTTCCTCTCTTGGCAACAAGCTCAATGAAGAATTTTGTACTTTGGATGCTTAGATGTATTTCAAGTTTCGTTGCGTAATAGAGATCAATCAAAAAAAACGTTGAGCATTACGCCGATATGCGTAGTAGTGTGATCTAAGCTGTAATAGAGATTCTGTACTAGAAAATGTAAAACGATTGAGTCATTGGTAAAGAATTTATGTTTTAAATGCACGTTGTATATAAACCAACAAGCTCGTAAAGGCATTTTGAAACTTCGCACAGAATTGTCTTTCAGAAGATAGGAAGTGGGCAACAAAAACTGTAGATAACAGTTGTAGACAATTAAATTTTTGTGTGAAATTCTCCGCTGTCTGGCTGATGATGTTCCCATCGGCAAATGGTATGAAACAGTTTTAGCCAGTAGACAAAAATGTCATGTCGATTTCTTCGAAAAAAACATACGAAAACATTCGAGAGCCGACCAATTACGAAATTCACTATTCTCGTCTTTTTTTTCGGCTATTATTCGTGCCGGAAAATTTCAGATAAAAAAATATATTTATCCCTCTCTCACTCTCATTCATATTCAATGTTTGCGTAAATCAGTTTCTTTATTGCCACAGAGGTGACAGGACTATTAGATTTTTCCTCCCGACAGAGTAAGGTGTAATCCAACAGATGGCGCTTCGATGGAATATTGTGTGGGGATTCCACCTCACACCGCCACGCGGCGCAACAGTTCCAGCGTTTCTCACAAGTGGTCGCAGGCCCAAGTGCTCTCACATATACAACGTTCCCCTAGATTTCTAAACCCAGCGCGTCTAGCACAGGGTACGTTGACATATCCCTACTGATGAGCCTGTCACTGTACCCGAGACCAGACTTGCATTCCTTTCTCCGGCGTCACTCTACCTTATCGACTACCGGTCTTCTTTAGGTCCTCACAATTTCCATACTCGTGTCGGTATTTCACATCTCCGAAGCTTAGTTCCTCAGTTGTCACAGAGGTGTCAGCACTATGGCGCTTTTCGCTCACTGCTGAGTCCGATTTCATCCGCAAGATGGCGACTCTGCGCACCTTTCGGTGACGTTCTGTATCGGATATTCGAACGTGTTTGTAGGGGAGAGTTTCGAAGCCCCAAGGAAAGGTTGCCACGAATCTTTAGCGTTGAAAAATTATAAGCGAGAACGAGGAGATTATAAATCTTCGCTTTCTAAATTGGCATTTATTCGTGAAGCGTCTTCGACGACACCTCTCACCCCTCTCCCATAATATGCGATATTGTTTACATCTTCGCCGAGATATGTAGCGATACATGTTGGGTTATGTTCTTCGAGAATCAAAGTAAATTGAAAAAAACAATAGGGAGATCAAACAAAAGCCGATGAATAATATTTTTCACCGTGCACAAGGGCTAGTCCCTCGATCCTTATGGTCAGTCTCTTTTTCTCTCGAATCGGGCTACACCCACGCTCAAGAATCACCTCATAGCACCACGAGAGAAGTCTTTCGAAACTCCCCTTGTTGCCTATATTTGGTTTCTCACGAGCCACTCGTGAAAGACGGAGACACCGAGAGAGAGGGAGAGAGAAAGAGAGAGAGAGACAGAGCGACAGAGCGTAAGAACAAATGAGGGGAAAGAAAAAAGTCAGAGTGAGTGAGTGAGTGAGAGAGAGAGAGAGAGAGAGAGAGAGAGAGAGAGAGAGAGAGAGAGAGAGAGAGAGAGAGAGAGAGAGAGAGAGAGAGAGAGAGAGAGAGAGAGAGAGAGAGAGAGAGAGAGAGAGAGAGAGAGAGAGAGAGAGAGAGAGAGAGAGAGAGAGAGAGAGAGAGAGAGAGAGAGAGAGAGAGAGAGAGAGAGAGAGAGAGAGAGAGAGAGAGAGAGAGAGAGAGAGAGAGAGAGAGAGAGAGAGAGAGAGAGAGAGAGAGAGAGAGAGAGAGAGAGAGAGAGAGAGAGAGAGAGAGAGAGAGAAAGATCGAGAGATCAAACCACCCACCCGCTTCTAAATTTCTCGATGAAACGTTTTGTAACTTTGGTGCGTTTAAACGTCGCGGGGGAGAAACTTGGTAGTGGATCCCGTGCAAATATGCGACGACACAAAATTTCAAGATATCGAAGAATCGAGTTTGATCATTTAAAAAATATTTTACTTTCGTTATTAAGAAATCAAGAATTACATTGTTTGGAAATTGTATATGACTAAAGAGATTTTTTTTTCAAATATATATGACACGTGGGGTAAGCCTCGATTCTTTCGCTCCGTCGTTTACAAAATTGCGCGGAGAATACAAACTTTGGATTCGACCATTCACAATTTTTCCCTCAATTCTTTCGACTTTACGATCGAGAAGCATCGCACGATGATAATTTTTTCGAACAATATAATATACAGATACTGGAAAACCTCGATCCCGTAACTTTATCATCGTTGAAGTTGCCAGTATCGAGGCAAGTTCCTAGTATTATTATAGTAATGTACAGCTACATGCCAGGCACAAAGTAACCCGGTGGCGAGAAAAGAAATAATAGAGACACGAGAGAGAGAGAGAGCGAGAGACGCGAGAGAGAAGAGCCAAGCGCTTCGAAAATCGTAAGGGCGAGAGCCTGGAGGGGAAACGACGATAGCGATAATACCGTTACCCTCGGACACGGGTCGGTGTACAGTCGGCGAGACTTTCACCGTTCGGAACGGAGAGTACAGCCATGGCAAGAGCGAGAGAAATACAGCGGCGAACTATGCGAGAAAGAGAGAGAGAGTGAGCGCGAGAGGGAGAGGGGGGGGGAGAGAGAGAGAGCGAAAGGGCGAGCGAGAGAGAGAGAGGAAAGGAGCACGCGAACCCGCAACATTATGGCTCTCTCTCTCTCTCTCTCTCTCTCTTTCCTTCTTGCTTCGCATTATACACATCACCTTATCGTATCCCTCTTCCTCCTTTACCTTTACGAGTAAAACGCTATGTCTGTCTCTCTCTCTCTTTCTCTCTTGCACCGCGAGGCATTCGCGGCGGCAAAAGCCGCCCGGGGTTGCACTTACACGTACGAATCCCGTACGCACTTCCCGCGTGAGCAACGACCGCGAAAGAGGGGGAGAAAAAGGATAAGTAGTCGCGCCAGTCGAGTCGAGAAATCGAATCGAGGATCGAGAGATGAATCTTCTCTTCTCTCATTGATTTCTCCCTCATTCACCCTTTCCTCTCTCTCTCTCTCTCTCTCTCTTTTCCACTGTTTCTTTAAATAACTCGGAACGTGGATTTTTGGTATTTATCTTGAGGAAATTGACAAAATCGATGCTACTTCGTAACGTGCGCGTTGTAATAAACAAAATAAATAAATAAATAAAGACAAAAATTGAAGATGCAGTTTTTGTTTTAAACAATTTCAGACGCGCTCGCATTCTTTCGCATCGTTCGAGTTCGTGTCCGGTATGGAAATATAAAATCTAGCCGCGGGATTACGCGATGGAATCTTCGCGGGGACGAAAAATAGTTCGCACGGCCTACCCCGACGGAAGAAGCCACAGAAACGAGGAGTCACGTCGCGAAAGATTTGTCGAGGGACTACAGATATATATATATATATATATGTAGTCCCTCGATATATATATATATATATACAATAAACAGAGATATTATAAATAGAAAATAGTTATACCTCCTTAAATCGCCTTAACCTTTTTCAGTTTCTCTCGACTCTGGATACATTTATTTGCTGCTTGGAAAGCATCCATTTCACTAGTATGAAGTTTGACGATAAATTAAAAAAAACTTGTTTTGCGATTAATACGCATGCGCGTATACGATTGTTTTGCAATGGGCGCATGCGCGTGTGCGAGCGCGCCCATGCGTACGCGCGTATGTGTGGGCGCGTGTGTGTCATAGTTTAGCAATATACATTGAGTGTTTATACATGTATATATACGAGAAAAAGAGAGAGAGAGAGAGAGAGAGAGAGAGAGAGAGAGAAGGGGCTCGCTGAGAGGATCTTAAAGGCAATGCACTGTAAGGAGCTCACGATGACGACCAAAGACGAAGACGACCAAGTCCAAGAACGTGTAGAGCCCTCCCTTCTCTCTCTCTCTTTCTCTCTCTCTCTCTCTCTCTCACTCCCTCTCACGCTCCCTCTTCTCGCTCGCCTCGCTCGAGCCTCTCCCTATCTTTTACCTTCTCGCTTCATCTCCAGCTTTATCTCGCTCTACAACTTTTTCTTTTTTCACTTCTCTTTTTTCACGCTCGTCTCGTCTCACTCCTCGACTGTTCGGGCTAAAACCTTCCACGTTTCTTCCTCGCTACCCCCACCAGTCCTCAGCCGCCCTGTTCTATAATTCCGTCTCGCTCGATCGCGACTCTTCTCGTCGTGGTTTCTAGCCACCGAGGCAACTACCACGGAAGAGCGGTTGAATAAAAATTTACAAAAGGACAAGAGAGCCCGCGAGACAGAGAGAGAGAGAGAGAGAGAGAGAGAGAGGAAGATGCTAAGGGGCACGTTGCGTTTAGGACATGTAACGATCGTTTCAGAGACCACACAGTCAACAAAACGCACGACACGTATCGCACAAAGTCTGAGTAGACGATCTTTTTTCTTTTTTTTTTTTTTTTTCAGGATGTGCGCGTGCTTTTAACGGTGGAAATTAAACGAAGGAAAAAAAAAGAATGTCAATTGCCATAATGAGCTGTCGCGTGCGTTTTGTATGGAATACGAACCGAGCCAGAGGCGTTACCAATAATAATGCGCAAGGTGTGCGAGGCATTCTCTTCCTTTTTTTCCTATTCTTCTTTTCCTTCTTCTTCTTCTTCTTCTTCTTCTTCTTCTTCTTCTTCTTCTTCTTCTTTTTCGTCTTCATCTCTTCATTCGCTCTCTCTCTCTATCTCTCTCTCGCACACTTTTTTCTTCCTTTCATCCTAGAAACTAGCAGTGTCTCGAGCACCTTCGAGAGAACCTCGAGGCCTCTCCTTCGTAGAAATTGTCAAAAGAATCCTCTTCTTGGCGCACGCACTAATGGGAGAGCCTTGACGCTTGATATATACGAGAAGACTCTCTCGTAACAGCGCGTGTGATTATCATTCGTTGCTGCGTTGCTCCTTGGTGCGTTATGTGGCTCGTACCCTTTTGACCGCATTTCCGGAGTTTTGTCTCGAACGAAAAAATTCGTCGCTAAATTTTCGGACAATTTTCACTATTCGTTTCTTTACGACGAACTCTAATGCGGATTATTATTTTTAATCAATGAGAAGAACAAATTTCGATGATATATCGAAGATGTATAAGAAATATATTTTTCAAAATGAAAAACAAAAAAAAAAAACGACAATTCTCCCGCGGTCAGGGGTGACCGGGTGATAATGGGATAAAATTAGCCCCTCGAATATATTTCCATTAGCCGGAAGCGAGGAAAGGAACAAAAAGAAAAACACGTATATCCCTCGCAAATGAGCTGACTTAATGAACGAGCAAGGGGCGAAGGGTGATGACAATGAAACAAAAAAAAACGAAGAAAAAAAAAGAACAAAAAAAGGATAAAAGAGAATACAAGAAGAACACGGAAAATAAAGAACAAAATCCAATGTCGCTCGATCGGATTGCAACGTTGAGGGACACACCTCTCTCTCTCTCTCTCTCTCTCTCTCTCTCTCACTCCCTCTCTCTCTCTCTCTCTCTCTCTCTCTCTCTCGCTCTCGGAAGTTATGACTTCCGGAAGTCACTCTAGCGCCTGTGGCTCCCGCGTTTCCTGCTACGCGCACACACACATTCTCGTGTCGCGACCCCTTGGCCTCCGCGCGGGCGCGTCAACGTGATACGGGGCGTTCTGCCGCGTTACGATTCCGTTTCAATTTTATTGCGTGATCGAAATGCTTATCGTACGAAAAGAAAAAATTATTATTATTATTAGGTAATTTAATTCGCACAATTTTTAACAAATTTTTTTTACTCCTAATCTTAAATTTCTGCTTTCTACTTACATTTTTTTCGACACTTGTTCTATTTCTTTATAATACTGAGGAATATGTTCTTGTATTTTTTCCCCTAATATGTGTTTAATATCTCACCCTTTATTTCTAATATATATCATCTCTTTCGTCCCCTTTTTTCTGCTGCTTTTCTTGCTTTTTCTGTAACCATCTTTTATTTTGCATACCAAAAAATGCTTCAACGTCTCGTTTTTTTCATTACAAATTCTGCATAGCCAATCCTTTTCTCCTTTCTTTCTCGCCCTTCGTATGTTTCGACATCTCAATCTCGCTCACATCATCTTATTTTCCCCCTTCACTCCGTCCTCCGACAAATATCTCCACGGGATCGCATCATTTTGGCATATCCGTTGATAATTCACACTGTATATGTCGACTCGTTTATTCTCTCCCCTCTCTTTCTTAATATTTATTCTGTTTTCAAGTTTTCTAACCCCTCTTTTATTTTTTCATCTATTTCTACCCCGTATACTTTCTCTCTCGTATCATTGTTAATACATTCTTTTTTCCCAAACCCCTTACCACCCTCACCATACTCTTTTCCCACTTTGGCGAATTTCCATTTTTAATTGTTCTCATTTCTTGTAATAAACAAGCTTTTTGGCCACCTGGTCTCTTCCACTCGCTTTAATTATTTTTTTTCTTTCAAAGTGCGAGTCACTTCGAAAGCGACGAAAAAGCTCCGACTCTTGCTACGAATGTCTTATTTCTCGCTACTGTTCTTACCCTTTCGAACCGTGCAAGAAAGAAAAAGAGGGACAAAAAAAACAAGATTGAAACCGTCGTCGATCGGTCGGATAAAAAAGAAAACGTTCATAAAATTATTCCTCGATCGTCACCGCGAGACGAGTTGAATAATTGATGAAAATTCGCGAACTTTGGGGGGAAGGATAAAATAAAAAAAAAGCGTTTTTGTTCACACGTTGAACGCCTCGTGTACGATATCGTCGTATCGCCACGAGGATAGTCGCTAGTGTGTTCCTCGCTTATTCGCCCATCGACGCGTGAATACCAAAGGGTTTTTTTTTTTACCATACACGGGGCGTCGAGCGAGAGAGAGGGACAGAAAACGACGATGAGAGAGAGAGAGAGAAAAAGAGGGAGAGGGAGAGAACGAGCGGTGAGGAAGGAGGCAAGGGGGAGGAAAAGTCGAGGCCACGGGTGGGCATGTTTTTCGTTCGTTCTCTGTGGGAAAATCCCCGCGTACAGCTATATATATATATATATATATATATTTAAATATTTGAATCGTATGTATATATAGATATACACATATATATTTCTCAATAGCAAGGTATCGAAATAATACATTGTATAATTTTTTGTTCTTACAAATCGAGATCTCGATTTCTATATATCTATTCGTGGCTTTCCAAGTGTGTCCCGAATTTTACAACTCGTTGGAAAATCTCGTGGATAATATACCTGCGTATGTAGGGAGCTTAAAACTGCGTATAGGACGTAGGAGAAGGGGGAAAAAAAGAAGAAGAAGAATAAGAAGTTTATCGTACACAGAGCCGAGAGGAACGTCGTCTAGTACGACAAACACAGCTGTGTGTTTGCTCTTTTCTCTCTCTCTCTCTCTCTCTCTCCCTCTCTCCCTCTCTCCCTCTCTCCCTCTCTCTCTGTCTCTCTCGCAAGTTCGCCTTTTTGAATCATGAATAAACATATTAAAAGCATGAAAAAAACACATGCTCCCGATATCAGCCGTGTACATACATACCGCACTACGTAGCTATAATTAAGCCAGTAGAGAAATAAAAGAAGAGGAGAAAAAAAAAACGACGAAGAAGAAATAACGAGTCTCTCAGATAGGAGAAGCCCTAAGGTAGATAAGAGTTCGTTTCGCCCGAACTCATTTTCACAGGTGTCTCTTTTAATTTCTACCCCCTCTCCTGCCTGCCTGCCTGCCTGCCTGCTTGCCGGCCTCCTCCCCGACCGACCTTCGCCCGTTGTTGTCGCGGTTCGAGGCAAAAACGAACGGGTGTAAAAATCATTTCGAGAGGAGTAAGAACGAATCTAATTGTAAGAGAGAGAGAGAGAGAGAGAGAGAGAGAGAGAGAGAGAGAGAGAGAGAGAGAGGAAAATGTAGAGAGGACAGGAAAAAAAAGAGCGAACGGGAAAGAGGTCCTCGTTCCATGTCTTTTCCCGCAGGCCTTTGCTCTCTCTCTCTCTCTCTCTCTCTCTCTCTCTCTCTCTCTCTCTCTCTCTCTCTCTCTCTCTCTCTCTCTCTCTCTCTCTCTCTCTCTCTCTCTCTTTCTTTCTATTTCTATCATCTCGTCTCTCTCTCGACTTTTTCCCTTCCAGTCTCATCTTGCTCCTTCGGACGCTCTCTTTCTCTCTCGTTCACGACTTTTTCCCTTCGCTCAAGCGTCTCGTCTCTCGCTCCTTTTGACTCCACTCACTCTTTCTCTCTCTCTCTCTCCCTCTCGTCGTTGTTCGGTGTCCCTGTCACATGCGTGGATGCGTATACACACGAGGCGACGAACGACGACGACGACGACGACGACGAACGAACGTACGAACGTACGAACGAACGAACGAACGACGGGCTACGCCGGGGTCGTTGAACGCTCAGGGGGTATATACTCTTCTTGTTGAACGGGCGATGAGCGGACCACGCGGGATCGCAGGAACGAGAGACTCTCTATCTCTCTCTCTCGCTCTCTCTCTCTCTCTTTCTCTCTCTTTCTCTCTCGCTCGCAGGCGCTCAGTGTCTCGTCGCGTTGCGCACACACAACCCACTTACGACGAAGCGAGAGACACACGAAGAGACAGAGGGAGCGCTCGCGAGAGAGAGAGAGAAAGAGAGAGAGAGAGAGAGAGAGAGAGAGAGAGCCAGAGGCGTACAACGGGGTGTCTGTCTATAAGTGTCACGCAGGAAATATCCTCCGCTGCTGCTCCGTTTCGTATCGGGTGAAGCCCCGTGCGCTAGTTCGAACCTTTTTTTTACAACTTAAAACGAGTGAACAGAGGACGAGAACAAGTTTCTTTCTTATCCTAAAATGATTTTTCTTCGATTTTTGTTCAAGTCGAAAAAAATCTGACTCGTCCATCAAAGTATGTCTTTATTGTTTTTTTGTTGTTGTTCTTCTTCTTCTTCTAATATGAAAACGGTCGAACACGGTAGTCATATAGAGGGTGCATTTTGTATAATTTTTACAGAGGAATATATTTTCTTATTTTGTGTTTTTTTGTCGTTTCAATCTTTTATTTACACGTGGTGTATTTATCATGAGCGCGAGGCAACGAAAGAGAGAGAGAGAGAGAGAGAGAGAGAGAGAGAGAGATGCTGCTGCCGCGAAAGATGTTGCCGCCACTCGCGCGAGGATGAAAGTAGGTAGGTAGGTAGGTGGGTAGGCGGAAGTCGGCTTAACGGTAACAGACCCATACACACGCATATAAATATATACGTACACTCGTAAGCGTCGAAGAGAGAGAGAGAGAGAGTGAGAGCGCGAGGAGGGGGATGGAGAGAAAAAGCGAGCCCGCGGAACCCGCGAGCTCCTTCTTCTCTTCTCTCTCTCTCTCGCTCTCTCTCCGTCCTTCTCTCTCTCTCTCTCTCGTATCATTCTTATCCGTCACAAGAGTTGACGGATTCGGGAGCATTCTTGATCAAGTCCAAGTTTTCTTGACACCCCTCTTTTCTCATCTTCACCCCCCTCTTCGTCCCTCATCGAACCGATCGACCATGACGGCGGTATCTCTCTTTCTTTCTCTCTCTCTCTCTCTCTCTCTCTCTCTCTCTCTCTCTCCCCCTCTCTCTTGCTCTCTCAACCACGAATCTTGCCACGATACCATCGCCGTACCGGGGTTCGTTGAAATATCTCCGAGTTATCTCTGCGTCCCTCCCACTCGATGAATCCTTCTCGCTCCGAGATGGCTGGGATTTCATTTCTATTCTTTTTCTTTTGATTTCTTTTTTTATTTCAGAGTACGAAGCATTCGAATATTACGAATCGACGATTATTCAATAACGATTATGAAGATGAAGAAATTAAAAATTCGAAGAAAAATCATTTTACAACATTTTATTTTTAATTAATTGTTATTTTCGATATTGGCGAAAATTTTTATCACATAGTATCATTTTTTACACAATGTTGTGACGTTGGCTACGCGCATGCGTATAAGCCGAAGAAATAAAGCTGGTGGGAGGACCGATGGATGAGGTCGAGCGAAGGGTAAGAGGGTTGAGGTAGCGGGAAATTGAGAATTTCCCAGAGGATACAACCCTCGGCTTTCCCTCTCGTTTTTTCATTTCTCGCTCGTATCAATCTTTTCCTCGATTTTCCCGCACGTAACGGAGTCCCACTATTTCGTACCTACGTACTCAGCTCGGCTCTGTAAATAACGCCCAGACTCGCGCCTAGCCACGTTCTTTTCAACGAAATAACGCGTCGACGAAAAAATTCCTCGCTGGTGATAAGACGTGGGATTGGATTAATTCAATTTGGGACGGGGAGGTAGAGCGAGAGAGAGAGTGAGAGAGAGAGTAAAATGCCGATATCGATATTTGTGGCAGTCGTCGCGTATCGAACGATCGACCTATCGATAATGATCGATCGATTTTCTATAAACTTTGTTAGTAAAGAAAATGGAGTACGTTCGATAAATATTCCTTCGCGTGGACGATAATCGATCGATTTCATACAACTCACTGTATTGAGAAAAAGGAAAAAATCCGAATTGTAACAGACGACGAGCGCTTCGAAAACGCAAACCGTATTTTCTCTGGCACTGAGCAACCGATCGCGTTAAAATTTCGAGGGTATCTAGAGAATTATGGCAAAAAGTGGCTAAGAGTGTTTGTTTTCCAAAATTTTGAAAACTGTGTTACAGGCGACGAGCGATTCGAAAACGCGATCCGCATACTTTTTCCGGGACCGAGCAACCGAGCGCGTTTAAATTTTGAGGGAATTAGGGCGACAATTTTGGAAAATAAAAACTCTTAGCCACTTTTTGCCATGATTCTCTAGACACCCTCAAAATTTTAACACGATCGGTTGCTCGATGCCAGAGAAAATGCGAATCGCGTTTTCGAAGCGGTCGCCGTCTGTTACACTGACTCTTAAATTCACGATTAATCCATTTTTATCTCGCTCACCGTTGCTTTTAAATCACAATTTCGAATCTCATGAATCGAGTCCACGCGTCGACAGTAGGTAATAAATTTCATTACGTCCCTAGTGCCTTAAGATCTCCAACGAAGATAACGCGACACCCCGGATTATCGTCTAATTTACCACCGCGATATCTATTAAACCCTCATAAAAAAAAAAAGGAAGGAAAAGAGAAAATATACGCGAGTCCATTCATTCTCGTCGAAGCCTACGTTCAATGATGAAACGGGAGAATTTTCGAGGGTGAGGTACATTAATGAAAGCCACGTGTGCAGCTTAGTCACGTGTGTCTCTTTTTCGGTGAAAGCCCTGAAATCGACGCGGGCGTTCCTCTTACACGATTCTCGATGACTATCTGCTGGTGGTGGTTGTTGGTTAATGGCTGAAGAGAGAAAAAGAGTATGTAAGAGAGAGCGAGATAGAGAGAGAGAACGACAAAGTAGGATGGAGAGCAAAGTGTTTTGGCGGGAATGCGTGACTCGGGGAAAAACGTGGTGGTAAAGGAGCCATTGAAAGAGAATCCGGAGAGAAGCTCTTTAGTGTGTGCGACGACTTTTTTCTCTCTCTCTCTCTCTCTCTCCCTTCTCTCCATTCTCTCATTCTATGGTCTGTGGGGTTGGTCGGTGGGTGAACAATGGTCGTCAGGGACGGGGCCGTTGACCCTCGAGAGTGTTGCCGCTCCCACACCGCATTACGTCAGACCAGCAGCAGCGGCAGAGAGGCAACGCGCGTGCTAGAGAGAGGGAGACGGAGAGAAAAAGAGAGAGAGAGAGGGCGAGAGAGAAGAGAGAGAGAACTACGTCCATACAGCACAGCGTGGATGTAGCTTGGCTTTTTACTATGCGCTTTGCCGTTCTCTCCTCCCGCGGGCTGACTAGCGCTGCGGCCGAGCGAGAGACCCCGAGACACGGCGTCGACGTCGACGTCGACGTCGTCGTCGAGATCGTTCGCTTTCCCTCCCCTCTTTCGCCTCATCCTTTCATCCACCACCACCACCATCACCACGAGCATCATCGCCAACCACCCAGGAAGGTATTAACCTCCGTTGTGCATGGAAGAGGGTGCGGAGGCGCGACTATATACACGTTTCGCGCACCGTGTCCTACGTTTCTGCTATGACTCTACCTTTATATTGGACGTATAACGATCGTATATGGCAAATTTTGTAGCCGAGCGTAAAATGGGAGAAAAAAGAAAATTTATATAGGTATATGGGAAATTTTTTAAATAACAAATTTTGCGTCGGAGGGATTACTTTCTTATTTTATGAATTGCTCCCTCGCTCGATCATTCGCCTATTTGTTCTTTTTTATGTAACGAAGATATTTTCTTTTTCTTACTTATTTATGTGATAAATTTATTGTTTAATTAGCGAATTTTGTAGATAAGGGAGAATTTTTCTGGTAATTTTTAATTTGTCGGTGATCGAGGTTGATAAAATATTTATACGAGGAGAGCGATGACTAAAGCGATGACAACAAAAATCTATATTTATACAATTTAGAAAAACAAAATTAGCGTCGAAGCGATTACTTTCTTATTTTATTAATTGCTCCCTCGCTCGATCACTCGCTTATCTCTTCTTTTTTATGTAACGAAGATATTTTCTTTTTCTTACTTATTTATGTGATAAATTTATTGTTTAATTAGCGAATTTTGTAGATAAGGGAGAATTTTTCTGGTAATTTTTAATTTGTCGTTGATCGAGCTTGATAAAATATTTATTCAAGACGAGCGATGACTAAAGCGATGACAAAAAAAATCTATATTTATACAATTTAGAACAACAAAATTAGCGTCGAAGCGATTACTTTCTAACTTTATCACTCGCTCATTCGTTCTTTTTTATGTAACGAACGTACTTTCTTTCGCTTACTTATGTACGTGATAAATTCATTATAGACGTATGTAATTTCGTAGTTAATCCCGAATATCCGTTAACCCCGTAATTAGTCATTGATCGACCTTGAGAAAATATTTATACGAAACGAGCGATGACTATGAGAAATGGATATTCTCTCGTTCCCTCCCCATCGTCTTTTATCCTAAATGATCGAATAAAGCCTAGCCCCGGCTAATACCATAAATTCACTAATCCACTCGTCGTTCGCTATACAAACGCTCGAGTTTCCCCACGGATTCAATGCGAGCGACGAAAGATTCAATTGAACGAGAATGAGTCGAGGGTCTCGGTAACAGCGAGAGACGAGTCATTCGTTCATCGATCCAACCCTCATACGTCGCACACGTTTGTTTGTACAATACTCGATACGTGCGGATACTTGACCACCAGCATAAGGGTGAAAAACACGGTATAGGGGTGTGATAAGACACTTTTCAACGTTCTACAATACGATGCCGGCTTTCGCCTCGTTTTTTTTCTCGCTATCGTTAATTCGAACGACCATGACGAATATGTCTCTCCCTCTCTCTCTCTCTATGTGTATATGTGTTTTTTTATCAATCGGGGTTGGCAAGCACCCTTTGGGCGATCGAAAGCCGACTAGAGTGATCCTCGCTCTCTTTGTTTCGTTACCAGCTGCCGGCAGAATTTCGATTCGTTTTATTTTCCCTCGAACGACATTTTTAAAACAATAATACATTTATTTATTATTTTATTAATATTAATAAAATTATTCAAACATTATAATTATTAAATAAAATATATTTCCGAATTTATAAGCTATGAAAAGAAAATCGGAACGAAATAACGTAAACTCGATTCGAAAGTAAAACAAAATCTTTCATCTTACTCGGGACAAATTATCGCAGCGATCGGGTTGGGATCAACCCTCGATATTACAGGGGCCAAAAGGGCCAAGAGGCTTGGATCAAAAGGGCTCGCGGCGCACGGAGAATCATCTTGAGCTAAAAGC
This sequence comes from Netelia virgata, assembly GCA_951802705.1. NCBI lineage: Eukaryota > Metazoa > Arthropoda > Insecta > Hymenoptera > Ichneumonidae > Netelia > Netelia virgata. The sequence goes on along the minus strand of OX637864.1, from coordinate 1,214,748 downwards.
TCGAGACGTATCTATAGTAATACTCGTTCGAGACCTGCATACATATATATATACGAAAAGGGCTGCGAAGGGCAAACTTCTCTACAGGCGTTCCAGAAACCAGCAATGTGGCAATTTGGGAAACCACAAATCGGACAATATATATCTATATATATTTATAAGTATATAACAAGAGAGAGAGAGAGAGAGAGAGAGAGAGAGAGAGAGAGAGAGAGAGAGAGAGAGAGAGAGAGAGAGAGAGAGAGAGAGAGAGGAGGGAGAGAAGGTATAGATGCATCAGCAGTAGAAGCGGAATAACCAGCAGGCAGGCAGGCAGGCAGCAACAGCAGCAGCATCAACAACAACCTGTTGCAACCTCCCCTGACTTCGTGACGCCCCTGAAGTCGTCGAGCGAGTGGCGTCCAACCGCGTCCAACTAGACGGAAATCTCACACAACTACACCACCTCGCCATGCGTGCGATTCCCATAACAATATATACGCGTTAGAGACGTATATGCACCCTAAGTCTCCCGTGCGCACTTGTGAAGTATAGAGAGAGAGAGAGAGAGAGAGAGAGAGAGAGAGAGAAAGAGAGAGAGTGAGAGAGAATAAGAGAGAGAGATCCCCTTGAGAGAGCCCAGAACGCAAAGGGAGAAGAGACGCCGCGGCAAAGACGCGCACTCGGGGAGTCACGCAAGTTTCTATCGTTCCCCGAGAGCAGGCAGGTTCGCCCTTCACCGTGAAGAAAAGAAGTTGTAAGGTGAAACAGTACGTATATATATATGTATATAGGCGTGGTATATAGTTATAGCGAAGGGTAAAATGAAGTCGACCAGAGAAAAAGAGGGGTGGGGGTCGCTCTTTCTCTCTCTGTCTCTCTCTCTCTCTCTATCTTTCTCTGAGCTCCGAGCCCTTTGGAATCGTATCGAAATCGAAACAAGTTCTACCTGCCGCACGAGAGAGACCCTTTCTTTTTTTACCTGTTCTACCACGGTCTACCTGCTCCACGCCCTTTCCCCTCTCTCCCTCTTACTCGCTCTCTCTCGCTCTCTCTCTTTCTCTCTCTCCTGTTCGTTCTTTCCAACAGGTCCTGTTGGGGCTGTTCGAACGGGGGAGAAAAGAGTCAGGTACTTTTACACGTATATATATATATATAGTTATACAGTGAAGGACTAGTTGAGGGGTAGAAGGGGGGAGATGAGTGAAGGAGGGGCAGGAGGGAGGAAGAAAAGAAAGGATACTACGAACGAAAAGAGAACGAGAGGGGGAGGAGGAACGAACCCTCGCTGACTCGTCGCGAACAAAGGGCGTATTCACGCGTCAAAAGTCACCACCGCGTGACGATGTTCCCCCAACACACGTATAGGCACGCAACTTTTTTTTCAGGTACGCTGGCGTAAATACGACGATGGAAAAAAAGAAGAAGAAGAAGAATAAGGGGGAAAAAATGAAAAGAGGGAGAACCTCGAACTGTGTGCATTCGTAAAAGAGACCAAGGGTGGACAAGATATCGAGTTGGTAAGCGGCAGGATGCGACGGCAGGAGGGAGAGCGTTGCCAGGATCTATGCTCCATCCCTTCCTTTCTCGAACTTCTATGTGGTAATTTCATTGTTTTTTTTTGTTTGTTTTTTTTTTCTTTTTTTTTCGTGGGGCGCGCGAACTACCTGTTACCACGGAAAAAGGGGTTCACGCTGGTTCGTTTACGTCTACCTGCCGTCGATGTAATTCGTTCACACAGATTTTCATGGATTAGGATCGTACGTTTGTTTTTTTTATTTTTATGTTGTCTCGTTTTGTTTTGCCTCGTGTCGATTCTTTTTTCTTCTTCTTCCTCTTCTTCTTGTTCTTGTTCTTCTTGTTCTTCTTGTTCTTCTTCTTCTTCTTCTCTTGTTCAAGGTCCGGCTAGAGACGGGATATTAGCGACGAGAGGATCATCCATTCTTCGAACACCTGCTGCGCGGAAATCTCTCGTTTGGGGAGAAGGATTCGAGTGTCGAAAAGGGAATTTGGGAATGTCGCGTGGAATAAATAAATTATTTTTCGGCTTTATTGTTTTTCTGTTTTATTGTTATTAATATTTTGATCGACGTTTATCGATAATTATTACGATATACAAAGAATTTATAATTAATTTACAGAATGTTACATTTGCTTCGACTCGAGAAGTCTCGCACCGTTCCTCCAATCTGCCTCGTTGTACAAACTGTCGAAAGATCTCGGATGCAACTACCTTCTACAAACTGAAAAAAGAACAAAAAGAAAGAAAAAAACAAAAACGTAAAACGTATAAAGGAGAAAAGCTAATGTACGTTTAACCCTGCGCGGTCGCTCTATATTTCCACTTTGCACCGGGTCGTTTCTCTCCACGTGCAATTTTCAACGGGTTGAAATGCTTCAAAAAATCTGAAAAAATTCCTCACTACTCCTCAATATTTATACAATATAAATCAATCCTCATCAAAGCCCAAAAGTTACTATTTTTACCCTATAAATAGCTATTTATAACGTAAAATAGTCGAGTTAAATTTCCCTACGGTCACAAAGGACCCAGAGCGACTGCGCAGGATAAAAACAAATTTCTAATTTATTTAAAGAACGTTACATTTGCTTCGACTCGAGAAGTCTCGCACCGTTCCTCCAATCTGCCTCGTTGTACAAACAGTCGAAAGATCTCGGATGCAACTACCTTCTACAAACTGAAAAAAGAACAAAAAGAAAGAAAAAAACAAGAACGTAAAAAGGTATAGATGAGAAAAGCTAATGTACTTTTAAGATCGATGTGAAAGAAGACGTTTTCCATCGTCGTCGTGCGTATGAGTTGCGCGCGTCGCAACTCGCTCGTAGTAGGGTTGGAGTGGACTAAGAAGTACACGCATACAAAGTTAAGTGGCGCTGCAATCGTTGGCCGCGACGGCGTGTCGAGCACGTAAGAAAAAGTCGGCTTTAGTAGGTCAACGACAAAGTCGTCGTCGTCGTCGTCGTCGTCCCCGTCGTTGTCGTACAGTTGGTGCGTTCCTTCCCTTCGAACGTTACGTCATCCGTCGCTACGATGTTGCCTAGAGCAGCGAGCAAAGCCCGAGCCATCGAGCAGAAAAGACGTTCTTAACAGCAAGAACGATCGAACGGCTTAGCGCGTACATGGAGCGCGGGAGTGCGATACGCGCGTTTTACGAGTCAACCGCGACAACGACGCGACGTAGTGCCTGCGCATGCGCGCACACATACACCTTTATACATGTATAAGCGTGATATCGAGAACGATATATAACTATAGTTATGACTCCGCGCCCCGTTTCGACCCAACCCGTGAAACTATGCACGTGCACCGGCGGTATGTGGCCCGCTGTGGTTTTACAGTAGCGAGTGCCGCAAGTCGCCGCGACGCGGCGCGCCGCCCGTTATTACTCGCGACGCGCGTTGCAACCAACCGACCATTTTTCTTTCTCTCTCTCTTCTGTTTTCTTCTTGTTTCGTCTTTTTCTTCGTCTCATTTGTAATGGTAAACAAAAAGTCGCGACGATCCTTCGAACCTCGTGTTTATGTAAGAATGCGAGGTTTTAATGCAAATATCGAGTACGACGGGAGGAGAAATTTACTCGAGTAGATTAATCATGAATGACGAACGAGGCGGTGGCGATAGGACGGTTTTTACTCGATTTTCATCGTCTTCTCGGATAATCGAGGACGAATTTGTTTACAGGGGGTTTTTTTTTTTTTAGTTTTAGAGAAAAGTTTTGTAAAATTGTTCGTCGCGACGTTGAATATCGTAAGATTCGACGTTTTTGTATATAATTTTTCAAAAAAAAATCATAAATATTGTTAATAATAAAGAAACGACGATTAAACGAAATATTCGTTTAATCGTCGTAAATTCGATACGACTCGAGGTCAATTATTCGCAGATCGCGGACGACCGAAATTTCTCAAAAAATTTTCATCACGAAAGACCATCGTTCACGGTTTCTGCGCCGTTCGATACCGTTAAAATAGCGTGACGCGAACGAACGACAAACAAAAAAGCGAAAGAGATCGACAACGCGGCTTTCTCGGTTTTTGCCTCGTTTCCTCGTCATTGATGACGAACGGAGAGGGAAAACTAAATGGGAGCACGAGGGTTTGTCCGATCTCGGCGTCAATCGTATATAATAAAAGTTGGTAATATATGGCAGTGGAAGAGAACGAGCGAGAGAGCGTGAGAGACGGATAGACGCTCGGTCGGTAAGGTAGGAAAGGAAAACGAAGCAGAGGACGTGGCGAGGCGAGCACGGCTCATTTACACAGTCGTAACTGCGTTGGGAAACGCAGTGGCGCGACGAGAGGGGGTTGGTGCGATGCACTTTGCTTATACCACACTATTACTATATATATATATATGTATATATATGTATAAATGTTCTTACGATTATACATGCATATGCATATATAAATATATATATATATATATATATATATATATATATATATATATATATATATATATATATATATATATATATATATATATATGAGGTATTCCACGAGAGATCGGCCATAGGACTACCGACCCCTCTTCGATTTTGACCAAAATTTTTTCCCTCGTAGTACATAATGAAAAGAGCAAATTAGGATTTTTGTTTTGAATTATGAAAATCTCGTAAAAATTTATCTTCAGAAAAATTTGAATCATTCAAAATCTTGAACCAAAAATTGAATAAAAACATGAATAAAATTATTATTGTCAAGAATGCATGGTTTTTATCGCAATCTACATCGATCGACTTTCATATTGAAATTTCGATTTTCCCATGATTTTCAAAATATTGAAAACAATTATACTAAATATCGAGATTCCACGATGTAGTCTAGATTTTTTTGGATATCGCAAGAGTAATTCGGAAGAAAATTGACAAAAAATCGGTAACGTCATACTCGATTTTTTTTTAATTTTATCCAAAAACAAAAACAACGAGAAATTGGTAAATAATTATTTCGTTATTCTTTTCTCAAAACAGTTGGGATGCATAATTTGACGCACTTATGACATTATTAAAAATATCGACAAACTCGAATTTTTTCGTAATTTTTAAAAATTCATAACTCAAAAAAAAATGGCGAAAAAAATCTAAAAATCTCACGACTTGCTCTTTTCATTGAATAATACGAGGGAAATTTGTTTAGTCAAAATCGAAGAGGGGAATACCGCGGAATATAAATGTTCTTACGATTATCCATGTATATATACGTGTGTGAGAAGTATGGATAAGAAAGGGTGAGAGGGGTCGGGGGTGGGGGGGAGAGTGAGAAGCGAGGAAGCGAGACGAGAAGCGTGGCGAGCGACAACGACGAAGTCGATGTGTCAGAGGGAGCAGGAGGGGTCCCCGTGCATGTGGGTCGGGGTCGAGTCTCGCATATCGATGCCAGAGCACCGGCAACACCGACGAAGCAGCTCGCGCGAGCGCGCAGCTTGCATGAATTTTTCATGCCACTTCGGCGTTTTTTCTTTTTCCTCTTCTTTTATTTTTTTCCTTCTTCTTTCCCCTCTTCTCGTAGTATTCGTTCGCTCGTCGACGATGCCCGCGAACGATTTCGCGTATCGATGATCGATAATAAACAAGGAAAAAACTAAACGGGGATGGAAAACATATTATGTTGGTGAAAAAATGGGGATTTTTTAAATGTTTTTTTTTTTTTTGGGTCTGAAAGAGATTGTACGTAGGTGGGGTAATCTCAACGTGAGGATGATCGTTGATTACGCTCGTTATCAATTTGAAACGAAATTTAATCTATTGGACGACGTTTTTCTAATTTTTAATTTTTAATGATTTTTTAATGATAATAATATTATTATTATTATTATCGTTATTGTTATAACATAATAAATTATAAATAATTGAGACAATCGTTCGAGATTGACAATTAAAAAAATTGAATTGTAAATTATTATCATTTTTATTATTGTTATTGCGTTATAAGTAACAACGTAAACGATAATAATAATGTATTAAATGTATATAAGGTATACCGCTGGTACATGGGTAAGTACTGGTACATAAAGCACGTACCTAGTAGGTATCCGTAGTCGATGAAGCGCGAAGACTGTCGAGCTCGTTGAAAAACATTTTTTTTTTAACTTTTTTTCATCCCTGACCCGACATAATTTATCGTCGGGTGAGTAACACTTTTTTACGAACGGTTACGAACATTATAGGTTTGCGGGAAGGTCGATGAAGTCGAGAACAAAAGGAAAACTCGGTGCAAAGTGTGAAAAACGGGAATAAATAAAAAAAAACATTTTTTGTTTTTTTTAACTTCAATATCTTTTTCTCACCGAAGACCGAAGTTATAAAATGATTTATTGACGAAAAATAATCATGCTCTCTGGAAAGAAAGAAAAAACAATTTTTTTCAACCCTCTCGTACGAACTACCCCTACGAGAGGAGGAAAAAATCCACAGTCAGATTTACCAAAATCGTCGAGTTTACGAGACGCGAGAAGTACGTATCGCGTTGACTCGATTATCGAAGAAAGATTCATGGAGTTCTGACAGCGAGAGAAAGATATCGTCTCGGTGAAAAAAAAGAGAGAAGGGAATAAAGTTCGTAAAAGAAAGGGTCAGAACTTACTTCGGGGCTGTGAGTGAGACGGCGAAGCGACAGGGAGGGAGAAAAAGAGAAAGAGTTACGTGAGCGAGCGAGCGAGAGAAAAAGAAAGAGAGAGAGAGAGAGAGAGAGAGAGAGAGAGAGAGAGAGAAAGAGCAATTGGTAATCGAGGAATCCGGGAACCGAGAACACCGTTCGAACGGTTGGGGCCGCTGCCGTCGGTGCTGCTCTCGCTCGCGTCGCGGTAGAGTCGCCGACGCCGCGGTAGACGCTGTTGCAAGGTCGTTGTCCTTGGGGGATCAACGACCCCTCGAGGAGGGATGTCCCACGTAGTGGGGATGTACATGAATCTTTCTACTTCTATATATACGTATATACCTCCATACACACATAAACAAATACACAGACACACACACACACACACACACACACATACGTACAGACATATAGATATGAGCGTAGCGAGAAAAGTTAACAAACTATCTGCCATTTTCTCTAGTTTCTCGTTCACCTATACGTGTACACGAATTTTCATCGGTGTGCGTGTTGGGGGGAAAAAAGAAGAAGAAGAAGAAGAAGAAAAAGAATGGGAGGAAAAAAAAGAAAATTGTATACACGTATATCGGAGTATAATATCCATTCGAGGGCTCGCGACGGGGGTTGGAAACGTCGACGAGGCAACGTCCGACTCTACACACAGGCGAACCGCGCAAGGCATCGAGAGTTTTGCGCGCTAGGCTTATAGCGCGCACGCCTTTCACACTTTCTCTCCCTCGTCTGTGTGTATATGTCTATGTTGGTGATTGTTTTGTGTATATATATATATATATGGGTGTATACACGATTTCGTTTCTTCTTTGCTCTTTCACTCTCCTCGTCGAGTCTACTGGTACGTGTGGGAGGGGGGGGGGGGGGATAGCGATGCCTCGCTATGGACCGATGAGAATGGGTCGTAGAAGAATAAGACGAAGAAGACGAAGAAGAAGAAAGAAGAAGAGAAGAAGAAAGAAGAAGAGAAGAAGAAGAAGAAAGAAGAAGAAGAGAAGAAGACGAAGAAGATACGAGCAACAAAAAAGAGTCTCAGGGGGAGTAAAGAGAAGAAGTATATATATATATATATATATATATACTTCGGGGGATGGTGACGGGGGAGCGGAGAGTCGAGCGGACGTGAGGTCTAGAGACGAAAGAAAAACGGGGATATATATACGAGGCATCGCGTCCGAGACGCCACACACACTCGTTACACGAAGAGGGTAGTAGCTCGATGAGAATTCGCCGGGGGAAGAAAGAAAGACGGCGCGAGAGCGCCGGGCTCCAGGGGGAAGGGTAATGGTGAAGAAGAGGAGGAGGAGGAGGAGGAGTAGGAGGAAACGAGGGGGGTTGAACGAAGCGAAGGAGGGTCGAAGAGAGCGAGAGGGAGGACGAAGGAGTGCGGAGGAGCGAGATAGCGCAGGATTAGAAAGGCATTTGGATGAGAGAAGGCCTCTCCCCTCCCCCACCCGCACCCCTCTTGTACTCTCTCTCTCTTTCTCTCTCTCTCTCTCTCGCTCTGTCTTTCTTTCTCTCTCTCTCTCTCGCTACGAGACACAACGCAAAGCCGAAAGAGCGAGTCTGCGCTCTATTCACGCGACCTATACGAGCACAACGCTCGAGCCAACGGGAAGGGGTTCCTTTTTCCGATTTTTTCCCCTTTTTTTCCTCGCAAGAGGGCGAATCACCCAAGGGCCTGGAAATACACTTTGTGCTCTACCCCATTCATCCCCCTTCCGGGAGAGACGGAACTTTACACTAGGAGTAAGGCGATAATAAATTTAACGGTGACTTGTTATTCGGCGAGAGAGAGAGAGAGAGAAAAAGGGAGGAAGAGAGAGAGAGTCAACGTCGTCCGTTAGATCGTGAAAATGTGAACAATGATAATATTGATACGAGAATTAAGGGTTGATTCGATTAATTTCGTCCCGGATTCGCAATTTCGTCGTTTCCTCCCTTATCGCTCGTATTACTATAGAGGGGAGAGGGATGCGCCCTTGTAAGATGCACACGCGTACAGCGAAGGAGGATGCTTGTCTCTGTGAAGCAAACGAGCCACCTGTTGAACGTCTCGCAACCCCTTGTTCCTACCCCAAACTCCTCGTCCCTGGGACGTCGAATCTTTTCGTAGGATCGTCGACCGATCGTATTGTCGAGAAAATTTACCCTCGGCTCATCGACGAATCGCTCATTTTTTTTTCCCTCGAATTTATGTCATTGGGACGAGTTAGAAAAGAAGAATAAATTATTATTAATGTTATTATTATTATTATAATATTTTTACGACATTTCGAAAGTCGCGTCCAAGAAAAATCGTTTGGTCGGCTCGCGAAGAAATTTATACCGGCCACCCCCACGCGCATGTGTGAATCGTCGAACGTAGAAGAAAAAAAAGCAAACAAAACCATCCTTCAAAAAATATATTTTTACGAGCCAAGCGGGGACCAATCGTAAAAAAGTGCCGAACGATCGATTTATTTCGCTCGTGCGAAAAAAGAACGAAAGAAAGAAAGAAAGAAAGAATAATAACCAAGTAAAAAAGACGTAAGTGAGAACCCCGCGATCTCGTCGCGAGGTTTCGTCGCGTTGGGTCGCGGCCCACGAGACTCGAGTCGACTTTCGTCGAGGGGTTAAATTGGAATTCTCGATAGGGGCCTCGAGGAATAAGAAGAAAAAAATCTTTTTTTTCTTTTTCATACGCACAGGGTGTAGAATATCCTACGAAGAAGAGAAAGAGAGAGACCGCGAAGTTAACGACGGGTTGTTCGTGTACACACACACACACACACACAAATATATATATCCCTGCATACGTTCGAGCCCCCGTAGACTCGCGTACAGATCTATTTATAATTTTTATGGAATTCCTGTGAGCAGGGGAGCAACTCTCCCTCGCGTTCACGATTTTGTTTCTCTCTTTCTCTTTCTCCTTCTCTCTCTCTCTCTCTCTCTCTCTTTATCTTTTTCTCTTTCTTCGTTGCAACCTCGCTCCCTTTTCTTGCTCGGTAGTTTCTTCGCTCGAGAAGCGCAAGCGCGAGAGCGTTGCGAGAGACTAGCGGAGGGGTGGTCGGTGGTGCTAGAGTGGGGGCGAAGAGGGGGGGGGGACTCGAGGGAGAGGGCGGAAGGACGAGAGAAGGCAGTCTGTGTGTACGTGAAACGAAGCCCACGACTCGGGCCAGGACGATAAGTACGTGTGCGCTGAATCCTTTCCACTCTCCATTCCATATACACTTACTTACTTACATATATCTATATCTATATCCATATGTGTATATATATATATATATATATATATATATATATATATATATAGATCACAGAGTATAGTTACTTATGTAGCGAACGGGCAACCCGCGCCCTCGTCGTTTCGCTCCATGAGAGAGAGAGAGAGAGAGAGAGAGAGAGAGAAAGAGAGAAAGGGGGAGAGAGGGAGAGAGAGAGAGAGAGATGCACGTCTCTTGGCTCGAGCACAGCGATCGACGCTATAGAGGAGCGAGAGGGCCATGCCAGGGCAGGGAGCAATGTCCCTCGAGGAGAGTCAACCCCCTTCCTAACGTTTAAGTATGGTATGCACGCCCGTTACCTTCCAGCCCACCACCACAACGCGTTTTCTCTCTTTTCTTCCTTTCTCTCTCTCTCTCTCTCTCTCTCTCTCTCTCTCTCTCTCTCTTGCTCGCTCAGTCTCTTTGCGTCCCCTTCTTCATCGCGTCTCTCTCTCTATACGTACTTGACTCTACCGTAGCACGACGACGACGACGACGACGATCCTTTTTTCTTTTTTTTTTCTTCTTTTTATCACACCGAGAAATCTCTCAAGAACTCGCTCCCTTGTAACGACGACAAACACCCCCTTTTTTCCCGAAGAAAAGGGTTCGTTGGCTCAATTATTCGAGTTGTCTCGTTTCCTTTTTCCTTTTGTTGTTTAATTTTTCTTTTTTTTATTATTCATTCTTTTTATCTTTCCTCTTCTTCTTCTTCTTCTTCTTCTTCTTCTTCTTCTTCTTTTTCTTCTCTGGTTCGTCCTTTGGAGAATTTTGATAAAGGAATTATTATTGACGTTCAGAAATCCTCGTAAGCGTGACGGAAATAAGTATAGGGTGGAAGAGGAAGGGAGGAAGAGAGAGAGAGAGAGAGAGAGCATTTCCTTTTTCTGTCAGTCTTCTCGACTTCCCCTTGGCAATTATTCACGTTTTTTTTCCCTTCTTCTCCTTTCCACAACGTTCTCACCCTCGCACACCTTCCGTTGACTCGAAGACGTTTCTTTTCACCCTCGACCACTATTTCCAAACGAATGCGAACGAGTTTACGATACACTTGGGGGGAGGGAAAAGAAAAAATGATGAAAGGGTTCGTCACTGAAATCATTCGTACTCTCCTCGTTCTTTCTTCCATAAAGTTTTTTTATTTTTTTTTATTTTTTGTTCAATCGAGGGACAATAACGTGTGTGAAATTTCTGTTCGAACGTTCAACGCGGTCGCACGCTTCGACGATCGTCGAATTTTATTTTTACGAAAAAAACTACGTTTTTTTTCACGTCTATTCTCGATTCAAACGCGGGATAAATTTATTTTTACGACGACATTATTGACGGTACGTGGAATCGTTTTCTCATTTTCGATAATACTCGGCGGTCGGAAACGTGTACGGGATGCGAGAATCACGCAGCTTCCTTCTTTCCGACTCCCCTCTCTCACCCTACTCTCCCCTCTATTGCGGTTTTCGACGCTAAATATCGTCTGTGGTCTATGCAAGTTTACGAGAAACAGCGAGCGAGACATCGAACGACGTCTGAATATAAAACATTTTATTTTATAACGAAAACAAAATTATTAAAAAAAAATGTATTATTTATTTATTTACAAATTTTTATGATTTTTTTCTTCACATTTATAAAAATAGCTCTCGCTTTTTTTCTTTGGACAAATATATTATTTTGTTTGCATAAATGTTTGTCCCCGACATCGAGAGACCTCGAGGGTAAATAGAACAGGGGGATGATAAATACGAAAGGAATACGCTATTGAAAGATATTGAAATACGAGGTGTAAACGACAGAGAAAGAGGGAGAGAGAGAGAGAGAGAGAGAGAGAGAGAGAGAGAGCGGAGATTTTTAAGTGCGTTCAACGTCGAGAGTTCGAGCCAGCTCGAAAAATAATATCGTTTACGCCTCTCGCGGGGTGGAGCTCGCACTCGCGGAGCCTGCAGATAAGATTAAAACTCTTGTCCCCCTTCCCACCTATCCGATGTGCACGTGGAGCGAGAAAGAGAAAAGGCTCTATCCTCGATTTTTTTCTTCTCGTTCGACACACACAAACACTCGAATAAACATTTCGACAAATTTTTGTTATTTCGACGATCACAACGATTTGATTTTATTCGATTTAATTTGATTTAACGTTTTTTTTTGTTGTTTCTAATCGAATTTTTTATTTACTTTTTTCTCATTATTCGATTTTCTTATTCTTTCGTTTCATTCGATTTTCTTTCGTGAAAAAAAAACAACACGTTCGATCGTGAATTATTGAACGATCTCGAGGCAGTCGAATTATACGAGTTGGAAAAACAGGCGAAGCGCGTCGATCGAGTTTTCTGTGTCATTGATAACGCTCGCTCGTCTCCGACGTTCTTATCAATGCGTATATCGCCTGAGATTATTCCGTACATAGTATCAAAAATATTCTTAATCCGATCTGCGTCCCCGTGTCGATTCGTAAGACGCGCGATTTCTGACTATAAAACTCAATGCAACTGAAAAAAAAACAAAACAAAAAACAAAACAAAATTACCTAATCAAAAATTTTGTCGATTTTCTCAAAAAATACAAATATCACGCCGAGGATTTTTTCGAACGACGATAACGAAAAATCTTCCTAGACGGCAACGACATTCGTGAGATGTACGAGAAAATGTCAAGGCTCGAGGAAAGAAAAAAGAAAAGAAAAGAAAAAAAAAAAAACAAAAATGTAGAATGAAAAAAAAAGAAACGATGCGCCAGTGTGTGGCTGGCTCGAGGGAGATTAGATTGTCCGTAGAGGAACCTTACGGTATTCGTCGACTCCCTCGTATACAACATTTCTGTATGCACGTGGTGTGTGATATACCTCGTACTTTTTGATCTTATCGATCGACAAGCCTGGGCTCTTCCTCGCTGGCTTCCCTCCTCGTTTCATAATCTCCGTTCCACCAGTCTCTTCTTAACCCTGAAACGAAACAAATTGTCCAATTACTATTTTTCAATTCGATAAACCACTAAAAACAAAACCACTAATAACAATAGTTAATGTTAATAATACTCGAGGGGGGTCGAAAATAGAGGACGTTTTACGTAATCTTGCCGGTTTGACATTTGGACGGATGAGGGCGCTAATCGAGGGTGAACGGAAAGGGTTTGTTTGCCCCGGGGCTAAATTGACCCTCCGTTGAACCTAAATTTTCGTACCGGTACCTAATCGAGCGCGAATAACTTTTGTCGGGGTCTAAATTTCTCCCCCGGGGCCAACCAACTTTCCAAAATCCATATGAGATAAGTAGAATAATAATAACAGTACAGTGGCTCGCGTGTGTCCTTTCACGAAGGCCTTATCCTTTCTACGGCTCACCAGACACACGCACACAGTCGCACACACACACACACACGAATAGACACACAGAGGCACACGAGAGAGCAGTCGAGCGTTATACATAGTTGCAGCTATGCTGTACTATGAGAACGGCTACCTGCATGATTCTCGGTGGCTACCGTTACGACCAATCGACTCCGAGCAGCATCAAGACAGAAGCATTCTATAACCAAGCCAACAGCAACAACGTATCGCACGAGGATTGTGTATACGAAGAAGCTTTACGTTGTACTTCGTAACGTCGTAGATTTCGAGTCCAGGGGGGCAAGATGGACCGCCGGTAGATCTTAGTTCGACCGGAGGCCGTGCTTGCGAGCGGTGGCGCTGTAGAGCGCGCACCTGCCTGCTCACCTCGAAAACGCGATTTGGATTTTCTCCGAAACGAACCGACCGATCGCGACGAAACGATGCTCAAAGTGAGCAGAATCGTGGCACGCGACGACGGAGTACTTTGTACCTTGCGGAATATCGATCATTTCGGAGAAAATACGAATTGGGTCTCTAGTACGGGAGTGAAATGTTAGGTTAGGTCGAGACTAAGCTTTTTAGTTATAAATTCGGGATTAAGAGTCAGTGTAACAGACGACGAGCACTTCGAAAACGCGATTCGCATTTTCTCTGGCACCGAGCAACCGATCGTGTTACAAATTTGAGGGTGTCTAGAGAATCATGGCAAAAAGTGGCTAAGAGTTTTTATTTTCCAAAATTGTCGCCCTAATTCCCTCAAAATTTAAACGCGCTCGGTTGCTCGGTCCCGGAAAAAGTATACGGATCGCGTTTTCGAATCACTCGTCGCCTGTAACACCGTTTTCAAAATTTTGGAAAACAAACACTATTAGCCACTTTTTGCCATAATTCTCTAGATACCCTCAAAATTTGAACGCAATCGGCTGCTCAGTGCCAGAGAAAATACGGTTCGCGTTTTCGAAGTGCTCGTCGTCTGTTACATTGACTCTTAAGGTCGATCCATATCGTCCACGATAGGTGCTATTTAAGATGCGAATTCATGCAAATTGCCGCAATTTTTCCTCGAATCAAGAAATATCCAAGTGTCAACATCTGTCTTATCTCAGAATCGTCGATATCAATAAAGTGCATAGATTTTTATTCTTCCAGCACCTTCTACCCCTCGCCTCGTCCATCTTCGTATCCTGATCCATATTGCCCCACCTGACCCCGTATACACATAAATACGAGTATGGAGCATCCCGCACCGTTACACAATCGTCAGAACCTACAATATGGATCGTCGTGTGCGTTGCGAGAGTCACACACGTGATAAACCCACACGCGAGAGAACCATGAGCGAACGAGCGAGCGAGCGAGCGAGCAAGAGAGAGAGAGAGAGCTAGAGAGCGAGCAAAAGAGAGAGAGAGAGAGAAAGACAGCGAGCAAAAGAGACAGAGAGAAAGAGAGCGAGCGTGAGAAGGAAAGGGGTGAAGGGTGAGACGACAGAGAGAGAGAGAGAGAGAGAGAACCGTTGGTGGTAGCGACGTTGACGACGTCGACGACGACGACGGCGACGATGACGACCACGACGAAGACGACGATATATACGAGAAAGAGAGAGAGAGAGAGAAAGAAGCGAGAACGTATATATCGGCGTGGTCGAGCCGAACGCGCAAGTGGGTTTCGAGTCTCGAATGAAAGGATCTCGTTGTGCCCGCGGAGAGCGCGGCGTGCACATAACGGGTAGCCGGAGAAACGCCAGAACTCGGAGTAACCGAGAGAGAGAGAAAGAAAGAAAGAGAGAGATAGAGGGAGAGAGAGAGAGAGTGAGAGGGAGAGGGAGGGAGGGAGGGAGCGAGAGAGAAAGCTCCCCGAGGCATGCCTCGCACAAACACGAGCCTCGCGGTCATCGGAGGATCTCGAGAAAAATATGTGAAAATTATATACGTATATATATATATATATATGGGAGAGAGTAAAGGGACGGAAGGGACAGTTATCGTCGAAAGTCCCTATAAGTCCGTGGATATGTAGAGATCGACCGAGAGTTTCGAGGCCAGTGGAGATACGAGAACACGGATATGTTTCCTATCCTCCCTTCCCTTTTTTTTTACACCGATATTCTCCGGACTCTTCGAATTATTGAATACCAGACTCGTATTGACGCTCGAGATATTTTCCACCCTTCGATAATTCTTCGAGTTTGAAAAAAAATCGATAGAAGAATTGTGTAAAAGAAAATTGTTTATTTTTCAAAAAATTTGATTAAAACCAACGTTAAATTTCGATTCGAATACGAAATTCGACTCGATAATATCGAATAAACGAAAATAAACCGAAATCCGACCGGTTTTTTTTCCTATATGACCTTACGTTGACCTTCCCGCAACCTTGACTCGACCCGAAAAGCCTAAGCCAATTTTCCCACCGTTCGTACATATCCGCCGCAACAGGTTCGTCGAGAAAATTACCATCTTCGCCCTTAAGCCCCAAAACATTGCCGATCGCGCATTATGTGTTATTATTATTTTTTTTTCATTCGCTCGTTCACTTACGATATATTAAAAAAAAAAAAAAAAAAAAAAAAAAACAGCAAAATCACGAGAGAGATTTATATATCGACCGAAGAACGAGTTAGAATTATGCGTGTGTGTGTGTGTGTGTGTGTGTGTATATGTTTATATTTGTGCCGTTGCCGGATCGTAGAGCAACGTTGTTTTCTCGCGCGGCGTTTCCCAACCCTTTTTCGTTGGGAGGAGAGCTCGATCGCACGCGGGTTACGTCACGTTAAAAAAGCTATTTGAGGTCAACACCCCGCGTGCCGTAGCGACACGTGTAGTGTACACTCGTGGGTTCTCGCTCACGGTCTCTCTCTCTCTCTCTCTCTCTCTCTCGTCCTCCCCCCACCCCCTGCGCCCTTCCCTCACTTCCCTTCACCGCTCACGCGCGCCCTCTCTCGCTCGCTCTCTCAGCGTCGTTGCCCGCGCGAGTTTCTTGCTCTCGCGCACGCGCGCTCTCGGCAATCTTTTTCCTTACGCTATCCTACATACGCCCTGCTCTGTGTATGTCGCCTAGCACGAGAAACTTCGCGCTCTTCCTCATGAAGTCACTTCCCCCTCTCCTCTCTTTCTTTTTCTTTGTCGCTGTCTCTCTTTCTCTCTCTCTCTCTCTCTCTCTCTCTCTGGTTCAGTCGCTTCGCAACGCCCTTTTTCTCACTCGCTCTCTCTTTCCATATCTCGAGTCTCTGTCGAGTCCTCGCTTGATGGGCGTTCGAACCTTTCCTCATCTTCCTCCCTCTCTCTCTCTCGCTCTCTAACTCTTTTTTTCTCGGTCGTTCTCCGCGCACTCCCGGCCCTCTTGAACGACAACCCCGCACGTGGAAACGCGTATCGGGACGCCATTTGCTCGTCACGAAGTAAAGGAGAACATAAAAGCGAACTACGATCGGAAACTGTTGAATTCTCGTCACGCATTGTCGGAGGTTCGATGATCTATTTTGCGCTCGAGAGGTTCGGACTTTGTTCGTACTGTTTTATTTTTATTTATATAAGTTTACAACGGACGACGTTTTATCGATGATTTTAGGAAAATGATTTTTTTTTCTTTAATTTTTATAGAATTGTTGAAATGATTTTTTTGTAAAATAATATTAAACGTTTCTCGTGTTATAAATCTTGTAGGAGATATTTTTCGGAATATATTTTTAAGACGAGCCCGTCGTTGGGCTCCTTCGCGAGAGCCTTGGAGGGTGAGTAAGACACTAATCGAAGCAATTGGTAAAGAATGACCTCCTTTACCGCTCTCTTTCTCTCTCTCTCTCTCTCTCTCTCTCTCTCTTAACCTCTCTCTTTCTCCCTGTCCTCCCACTTTGACTGCCCTGCGCTCCAACACTACCAAGAATCCTCGCTGCATACGCACGCTCTTCGTCGTGTGCGTGCACTCGGCCGTGCTTTGCAAGAGTCCTATAGCGGTGAGACTGGCTCTCGTCTTCTTCGTATATGTACCAAAGTAGTACACGCGCAGTTAGAGTCAGACGTCGAGAATCGAGCCACTAAACTCTCTCTCCCTCTCTCTCTCTCCCGTTACCTCTCTGCCCTTCGACTCTCCTTCCTGTTTACAAAAATACACATCTTCTAATGCCTCGTGTACGCCCTGTTTCATGAAAAAATAATAATTCCGTGATAAAAACCGTTCGTTCGCTCGCGTCAAATATTCGTGTTACGTCGAATATCGCTCTCTCTCTCGTTCGCTAGTCCGCGATAGACTGCGACCGCACCTACCCCCACTCATTCAAAAAAATAAAGCTCCCGCGCGCCATCTTCGCGGTTGCCGCGCGAAGCTCGTGCTCGCCGTGCGTGCGCGCCCTCTCTCAGGAGCGCGCGGCGACTCACCGACCCCTCGGACGATTCTCTCGTGCGCGAGTCAGATTCGAGCTCGGTGTCTCTCACGGTCCTCTTTCGTCGCTCTTTCTTTTTCTTCATCCGTTACTCCCCCGTCGAGCCCTCCCGTTCCATCGCAACAGTATATCCTTTGCACTATATAAGTCTTTCTTTCTTACTCGCTCTTCCTCTACCCCTTCCAACCGAACGATTTTTTACCGTCTCGTCACTCCATCGCTCTCGCTCCCTCCTTCTGTCCTTTCTCATCTCTCGCGCCAAGCGAGAGAACCAAAGCCCTCTCTCTCTCTCTCTCTCCCTCTCTGTCTCTCTCTCTCTTACCCCTCGCAGCTCTTCCTCACCACCCCGATGTTGCCTCGGGGCTCTTTTTATCGCAGTCGAACCACAAGATTCGTTGGATATCTCACGCTTTTCCCTCGTGCCCGTTTCCACTATATTACGTCTCACTCTCTCTCTCTCTCGCTCCGTACGAACCATGAGATAAATACTAAAGTACCGTCCAATTTCTCTCCCTTTGGAAATAGCCCTAATATAGAATATTCTATCGTTTTCAATTCAAGTAAGGAATCTGCACTTTTTCTCATTTCTCGTTTCATGTCCTCCATCAAAAATTAACAGAGGTCTGAATTTAAGAGTATCGCTGTTTAACATGTAACATTAATCTGAAGTTCCTAAAAAAAACCCGACATAACCTCATTTGTAATCTTTGAAAAATTCGACTCATCAGATAACACGGGAAAAGAAATTAAGGATGCATCTAATTCCGATATCGACCGAGTTATCTTACAATTAGTCGCATCAATATGGTGGAAAACTGGGATTAAACATTACCACGGGCTAGTGCAAAAATTGCGAAACCCGCTGGGGTTAAACGTGTCAACGGGGCATCTGATTCGACGCCACTGAAAAACGTAGTGAACGAAACGGAGGACTGTATGTGTATGTTTGTGTGCGAAAGAGAGAGAGAGAGAGAGAGAGAGAGAAAGCGAGGGGAAAAAAGAGCGGTAAGCGAGAAAGAGTCTGAGATCTCAACAGAGTCTCGCGATATACACATATATCATCTATGTATAATGTATAAATGCACATGCCATCTCTCGTTCTTCGCGCGGTGCATGTGCCGCTGCTGCCACCACGACGCTCCGTGTTCCGCTGTGCTGTTCTCGTTCGTCCGTCGAGGTGCACGGACATCGCGGTTACGCGGACAAGGATTCTCATCTCTTCGTACGTCCAGTGTCGCGCTCTCTCTCTCTCTCCCTCCCGCCGTAACACAATAATATGTAGCGTGCCACGAAACAGACACAAACATTCACACATACACAAATTACCCAGAATTCTCCACGCTCGCCGCGATCCGTTTAGTTCCCCGGTCCCCCGCGTGCCGCGCCTCCCTCGAGCCAGTTCAGTGAGTTTCGTCGTCGAGAGCGCGTCATAACCTCTTCCGTATTGTTGCGCGATCTTTCCTCTCGTCCTTACGTCGTTACGACGAAAACAAGATAGCGAGCCGACTCGTCTTCGCGTGTGCGAAGGCATCGCGAGTGCACATAATCGTGCGCGATTCAACAAGTTGTTTTTCTTCGTAACAAGTCGAGAATATATATAGTGTTTAAATTCGATGGTGTTTAAGATCGAAAATTGAGATAGCTCGTAAACAGTGTGTACGCGCCGCGTGGTGTCGTTAAAAGTTTCGAGATATCACGGAGTCGGGAGCGTAGCGACGTTGGAACGAAAACAAAAAACGGTGTTCTCGAAGCCGTGAGCCAAATAAAAGACTCGAGGATCGAAGAGTCGCTTCGAATCGCAACCGGTACTCGGTAAGTCAAGATTCTTTTCGTTATTTCTCGTTGCGTACTATCACCGACTTTTTCTCCTCGATCTTTTAAACTCTCGTGAAACTTCGTGCGCGCGTTACGTGCGAGTAATAAAACAAAACAAAGCAAAACAAAAAACATCAATGCCACGAAAATTCCATTAGCATGGTGCGTGCCACATGGCGACGTATCGTTGACCACTTGGAACGCGTGTTTTCGGGAGAATAAACGTCGCGTACGCGGCCAACGCGCATTACGTAGGCTCGAAGGAGATACGGAATTCGCGCCTGCGTAAGACCTTACACACGATTATTCAATATTTATGTGTTGTCCGATTCTTTGGACGTCGGTGACGCGAACCTCAGGCGCGCGGAAATGAGTTATAAAGGAAAGAAGGTAGCTGCGCGTGCGCACGCGTGTACGTGCCTGTGTATGTGTGTGTGTTCGCGCGAGACGGTAAAGAGATATGGAAACGTGTTTGAGACACGTGGACCCGAACTCGAAGGAGTGGGGGAAGAGAACGACACACACTCGGTATTACAGTACCCAGCGTACGGACGCTGCGCAGCGAAGAGCGGCGATACTCGCGGAGATACTTGCACGCGCACTCGTATAATATGCACGATCTTGTAATTGGCCATACCGGTAATACGTATTACCTTCTTGATTCATGTTATGTACATATATATGTCGACTTGTAATATATATACACACACATATATACGTATATATGTATATGGTACGATGAGCATTGACCTCTTGGCGGTCAGCGAGGAGAGAAAGGTCTTTCGTAAGTTTTATAGCATTTACGATCGGGCTATGTGGTATTAGTATCCCATTCAAGAGGAAGTAATGTATATATATATATATATATATTTATATCTATTTCAGTATCGCGGCGCCTCGCTTACACCGAGGGGGAATGCACACGATTATGTGTAAATTTGCAACTCGAACGGGAATGTAATAATTCTTGATACTCGCGAGACCAAGAATCCAGTTTTATTTTCTTACAATTAAGTTTCGAACGTGTTTTCGATTAACTGACCTTGAAAATATATTTGTTTTCTTCTCTCTCTCTCTCTTTCTCTCTCTTTTTTTTTGTTTATTATTATTTTTACGAAGATCGACGTAATATACTCTCTGTCGTTACGACCTTTCGACGACCGAGAACAAAACTCGGTTTTCAGGTTTTTTTTTCTTACCTTTCTTTTTTTCGACCAACCAATTGTAAAACGTTGTGAACGAGGATATTGTAGAAGTTTTTTACGGTACATTTCCGGTTCCGCGAACTACCCTCTGACATTTCGTTACGATGAATATAATTTCGACCTCCGTTCGACCCGGAAGTCCATTCTCGCTTTCGACCCCAGTGACCTTGGGGGAGGGACGACAATTTTAGCTTTTCTCTCGAAATTATCTCACGGAGTGATTATCGAAATGAAAACTTTCCCCTACGACACGATGACGATATTCACGATCTTCAATAATTTTGCCCGTGAAATAATAAAAAAAAAAAAAAATAAATAAAAAATTTGTAAACTTGAAAATCCAGTTTTTTCTTTTTTTAGCCACGAAGTCAAAAATAAAAAAAAAACAGGAGATCAACGATGCTATATTCGTATCGTACGGTAAATTCTCGATGTTAAAATTATACGCCTATAAATATATATATTTTTTTTCCTTCAAGGAAAAAGAATTTGGTCGCAAGTTTTATCCAAAATCCGACTGAAAATAAAAATATCTTCTTTTTGTTTTCGTTTAAAAAATGTGAAATTTTTAATATCTTCTTTTTTTTCTTCAAAGAATAAGTCACAGATTTTTATGATCGTCGGTAATGCCGCGCTACCCCTTCGCCCCTCCGCGGCTACAAAATCCTTCCCAAGGTATATTATTCCATCGCGAATTCTTTTTCTCGTTCCCATCCCTTTCTACTCTGCCTCTCTCTCTCTCTCTCTCTCTCTCTCTTTCTCCCATACAAGCTTAAACCCCATTTATACGCGTAGATACGTAGATATATATGGATATAAAGTCCATTGCGAAAGAGCCGGAGACCACGGTGGATGATCTCATCCCCCGTTTCGTCTTGCTCGGAGCTCTCTCTCTCTCTCTCTCTCTCTCTCTCTCTCTCTCTCTCTCTCTCTCTCTCTCTCTCTCTCTCTCTCTCTCTCTCTCCCTCTCGGCATTCGAAGCCTCTCGCCTCTGCTTTTCCCTCCAGCCCTCCCTGAGGGTCACCGCTCTCTCCCTCTCTCTTTCTCTCTCTCTGTCTTTTTTCTCTCTCTCTTTCTCTCTCTCTCCCTCACATCCTTCTCACTTCGCTACCACGCCAACCAAGCGAGAAACGAGCGACCGAGGCTCGGCTAGTCTCTTCCTCCCCTCTTCCCAACCCTCGGTTTTCTTCAAGCTCCTCGCGCGCGCCTGTGGTCTCCATAACTCGCCACAGACGCGCTTTACCTCACAGTCGCGTCTCGAAAACTATTCCGTTTACGATCAATTCGTGACAAATTTACCAAGAACAAAAAAAAACCGACGAAACAAAAGTAAACAGATAAAAACGATTTTTCAAATAAAAAATCACGTCTTAAAATTAACGTTCGCTCATTTTTTTCAATTACCAGAAATCTACAATTATCGTTATTACGCAAATAATGATTTTTCTTCTTTCTTCTTTTATTCAAGACAATTTTACTAATTTTTATTTTTAATCGAACTAACGAAAAAGTAACGCATCGATAACAAATCGGTGAACGATAACATCTTTTTATTATTTGCCTTTGTTTTTTTTCTTTTTTCTTTTTTTATATTAAACGTTATCGAGAACCGTAGCAATTTCGAGACGGTCGGAAACGATGAGACCGAGAGAGAGAGAGACAGAGAGAGAGAGAGAGAGAGAGAGAGAGAGAGAGAGAGAGAGAGAGAGAGAGAAAGTGTGGTTAGAGTCGCGCGAAGAGTATCGTCGTTGAGCCAGGCAACGACGACGAGGGGTTGCACATCGTGTCGGGCAAAGCTATATACGCCGATGCTTTCGGCGCGACGGCAGGGAGGAGAAGAAGACGAGGGAAGGATGAGAGGGAGGATCGCGCGAGAAGGACGGAAATAATAAGCGCGGTGGAAGGAGTGGGGGTAGCCAGTAGAGAGAAACGTCTGAGCGCTTTTAACATATACATACACACATGTATATATATATATATATATATATATATATATATATATATATATATATATATATATATATATATATATATATGTATGTATGTATGTATATATCGAGAGAAAGAGAGAGAGAGAGAGAGAGAGAGAGAGAGAATAGGGGAGGGTGGTGGCGAGCTGGTGAGTTCCTCGCTACAGACCGGGCGAGCGGGCCACAGCGACGGGGGCGAAAGTGGGTAGTCGAGAGGGGAGGATGTGTGTTGCCAGCGTGAGAACAAAGAGGCGAAAATAAATGGCGTCTTTTTTCCTTTTCTTTCTTCTCTCTCTCTCTCTCGGTCTTTCTCTTTCCTTTTTCTTTTTTGCTGTTTTTATCTCGTCCTGGTTTGATCGCGAGGGGGCGAGGAAGGGTGTACAGGTTTTCGTTTCTGCCTCGCGTCTTTCTTCCCTCCTCCCTTCTTCCACCGGGAGAGAAGAGAGAGTGAGCCGAGCTACCCTCGGCTCGAAAAATTATATTTTCATCAGACTCGATCGAACTCGAGACTAAAATTATTTATCAATTTTCAGTTTCATTCCAATCATCGAATTTCATCGATAACGTGTTAGTTATGAACGCTTCGTTGATATTTTTTCGTCTTGAAAAAATGTTGGAACTGTATATTCTCTCTCCTTTGTATACGAGGAATATAATTAACGCGCTAGGGTGAAGGAGGGGGCAGTATTATAAAAGAAACGCGGCTGGGGAGCGAGAGACGATGGCCCAGTCTCGAATATAGATAAGAGAGGATATAATGCTAATCCGCTATATATATATATAGCGTATCGTATTTTCCGTACCAAGTTCAGACTCTGCCCCAATCTTCGACCGAAAAGCCACCGAAGCGTTATAAAAAGATATTTAATTTGAAAAAATAAAAAAATAAAAATGCAACGAAAAAAGAAAAATATTCGAGTCAAGGGTGGTGTTCGTCCTCGATTTAAAAAGGAAAGAAAAACAAAAGAACAAGTAAATACACCGTTCGCGAGAACCCAAAGGCCTGACCCATCGGATCTCTCGGCGAAGTATCTGCTATCGCGAGAGCGCGGTGGTTTTTCCTCGGGCTGAACGAGGGCGGTCGGAGAGAGCGAGAGAGGGCGAGAAAGAAGCGAGAGAAGGAAAATAATGCGAGGGAATGAAAGAGAGAGAGAGAGAGAGAAAGAAAGAAAGAAGTCGGGGCGCGCTCTCGCGCCTTCCTTCGTCGTTCTCTCCCCGTCGGGTGTCTAGCTCGTGGCGAAGCGGTGAACGGGCCTCTGAACGGAAGTCTGAACCTCTACGAGAGTGACGAGGCGCGAAGCTCGCGAGAGGGAGAGAGAGCGAGTGAGACGGAGCAATAGAACGAGGGGGGAGCGAGTGAGTGAGAGAAAGAGAGAGAGAGAGAGAGAGCAAGAGCGATGGTAACGGTCGCGCGCGTGAGGCAGGCGGGCGTAGGCGAGATTTCGTGCTCAGCCGCATGGTGGCGCGCCGACTCGAAATTATTATTTCCCCCGGTGCTACAGTCACGAAACGGAGATAGAGAGCATCGACGGGTAACGCGAGAGAGCGAGCGAAAGATACAAAACAGACACACACACATACATGCATAGGGAGAAGCGAGGCAAAAGGCTCTCAACACACACACACATGCATAGGGTGAAGACGAGGCAAAAGGCTCTCAACGGAGAAAAAGCAGCACTCACACACGAGTATGTCTCGAGCTTAGCGAAGAGATACAGATACCGAGTTTACCCGAGCTGCAGGACTCGGTTCACCCGAACTTCTTCCATCTCTCTCTCTCTCTGTTCTCTCTCCGTCGAACGCGAACGTATATCTCCCGTGTATCGTTCTCTCCCTCTGTCTTTTTTCTCTCTCCGTCGCTCATTCGCTCGCCCCCGATCCTTGTAGACCCATATAGTCCCGTCTCTGTTGCGCATTCACTTGCTGACATGGCGTCCTACGCGCTGCCGCTCTCCACCACCGCAGTCAGCGCCACTGTCCCCCCCACTATTCCACCTTCTCGCGTTCCGTGACGGTGTGCGTGCGCGTCTGTGTCGAGAGTCCGCCTGCGCTGGTGCTGCCGCTACCGCATCGGTACTCCCAGTGTGTCCAACCCCCTCCGTGTACGTGCGTCGTCGAAATTTCGACGTCGCGGTCGTCTCCGTCTCCGTCGTCGTCGTCGTCGTCGTGGTGGATAAAAAAAACAACAAAAAAAACCT